>LIEC01012408.1:0-122356 GCA_001925005.1 Drosera capensis
AAAAACTCAATAATTCATTATTTTTTTCTAAATTAAAATAAAACAACCCTAAGCTAGTCTTTATCGAGCCCTTAATGAATTAAATTGTAAATGAGATTTAATGAATCCTAAATGAACGATTCCAAACAAGCTCGAGACGAGTCGAGTTCGGCTCGTTTATAAACAAGCTCAGGACGAGTCTGAGGAGACCGAACAACTAAATAAGTTGAGACCGGCTCGGCTGGAGTTGGACTCGTTCGACTTCTTTTACACCCCTACATTTGAGGTTTCGATGATACCACGTCAGCTGATAATAAAAGACAAGCAAAGAGGACTTTGTTCATTGAAACGGGCATGTATTTGATCTAATCTTAAAAGCATCGGTGGACCTTTGTTGGGGCCCAAACTAAGTGGGCCCAAAAGCAAGTGATTTAAATAAGCGGGGAAAGTGGGCCCATTGGTGGATCACGATTTTTAAGACGAACTCGAGCATCCGATGATTGGTCATCTCGTTTTTACTTAGGTGATTTTTACTCATCTAAAGTTGAGTTTACCCATCACATTAACCATCATATTCTTAATCATGTGATCGAAGTAACCATGCTTGAGGAAAATATTAATTAAACACGATTTCAGATATTACAGATGTTATTTTATATTTTCTCTGTATTGGAATTATTTTCTAAATATTATTAAGGATGTATGAAAATGGATAAATTGATATTAATTATATGTGTTGAAGTAAAAAAAATATGATTGTTTGAAAATAAAATTCAAAAATAATAAATTAAAATATATAAATTTAATTATTATTCGTGTGATGCAAATCAAAATTCACATCAAATAATTATAGAGTATCAAACCGCTGCATTAATATAGAACGGTGGGAATTACCGATAAGATGCAGCCTCTCACTCATTTAGACGAAGACTATATCCATCCATGATCCAGCTAAAAGTTTTAGATTCCCATATTAAACAATCCCCAATTAATTTTACCAACCGGTAAAAAAAACCACAACCACCAAACCATCCCCTCATTTCCCCGTGAGAAAATCCCAAAATTCACCCCACCAAACTCACCTCCTCACGTGCCCCTTCAACACCCATCTCGTCTCCTCCACCTTCCTCTATTTATCCACCAATCCAATTCTCCCATTATCCACAAACACCACACCACAATCATCGAACACCTCGATTTTCGCATCACCAAATCCGATCAAAGAACGCTAAAATCAAACGACAACATGATGAGAAATGCGGGGATGATCAGGACCGGAATCTCGAAGCTCGATCTTGCGTCGTCGTCGTCGCCACGGAGTCCGAGCTCCGTTAGGTTTCCGACGACGAGATGCGCCGCTGCGACGGCGAAGTATGTGAATGATCATTATGCTGTTCTTGGATTGTCGCCTTTTGCGTCGAAGTTGGATGTCAAGCGTGCGTATAAGCGATTGGCTCTCAAGGTGAGTTTCGATTATGATCTTGTTTTGTTTTGTTTTTTTATTTTATTTTTTGAATTTGAATTTTGGTGTTGATTTGTCTGATTCGTTGTGATTGTGGTGATTTATTTTTAAAATTATTAATTTTTATTTTATTTTTTCAGCATCATCCGGATGTGGTGAGAAGTGGAACCGTTGTGGAGAAAGTCGAAACGTTTCAAGAGATCAAGTTAGCTTATGAGGTAGATTTAATTGTTTCCACCGTATCATGTTTTGGTGCGACTCTATTCACGATGAAAGTATGGATTGATGTTGTTGGTATGGTTGAGATAATTACCGAAAAATCGATGGATATAAGTGACGTAATTAATGTGAGTTTTGGATAATCATGGTAAATAGATAATTTCCTGGAGTACTATAAAGTTTTGCTCATGGAAATTAATTTTATACTCGTTACTTGTTATAGTACTCCAAGTTCCTCGTGTTTCAACTTTGTGTTGCTGTCTAGAGTTGGTCATTGGTTCTCTATTTCACACTCATCAAACTGTATTAGTAGTTTTTTATTGGTTTGCTCAAGTCTTGTGATAGCAAAGTTCAAAGTTATTCTCATAAATAGTCAAAGGTCTTGCAAAAGAAAATATCGTGTATTTATGGATGTTTTGCAAGTGGTGGAATTAATTTGGGAGGAATGGACTGGAATCAATGAATGAAGATTTAAAATGGTGTGGCAAATGGATGATAATTAAATGTTGGTCCAGAAATTAAATTAGACTTTTGCACTTTCCAAGTATAGGTCAAATCTGAATTTAAGAAAAAAGGAAAAGAAAAAAAATCTATCCACGTAATTCCGCTAAGGGTGTGTAAGATATCTTGTGAGAGATAACGATATATGTAAATCTTATTCTTAGTTTTATATAGATGTCGTCTTAACCCTTGATCTCACCCCTCATGGGTTGGAGGGGAACGACTTATCCCAGACCTGAGGCAGCCTTAATCCAAAAATTAAGAATTATTGATAGCTTGTATCGAAGTTGTCTTTCTTATGTTTGGAAAATGTTTTATGCAGAGCCTGATGCAGAAGTTTGAAGAGGAAGAAGAGCAGCGGACAATGAAGGCTTACGAGGAAGAATGGGAGGAATGGATGGGATTTGAAGGCGGGATTCCAGTAACTGCCAATCTCGTATGATCCGAGCCTGCTAGATCTGGCAGGCTCGATCCCGTGTTGTACGAGATGTGTAAATAAGCTGCGCTGCCTGCTAAACTCAATTCCTATACAGGAATTATTTGTACATTAGTAGCATCATGTATGCCTGTAAATAGCTTCATAAATCCAACCGATCTTGAAAGAAGCAGAAATGTATAAACTTGTCTCCTTCTATTTGATCAAAAGGACAGTAAAAACTACCCTGATATGAACATCATGTGCATTTCTCTTTCATATTACATACGAACAACTTTCAAAAGCCGTATTACATCATTATTAGTAGGATTAACTATCGAGATTACATGAGATTTAGCTCGATCTGCGACAAACGCCGATGGTTCATCTAACATTCTTGTTTGTCAATTGCCTGTCGAGACCCTAATAAACTTGAGAATTCAATTAATCAAGGAGCAATGATCATTTGCGTAGAGCATGAATGTGTTTGATAGCATGTTTGTGACACAAGAAGGATAATTTTAATTCCAATAACGAGGAACGACATTAGTGTGTGAATTTTACAGCTTCTGTTTGCTATATATGAGTAAAACCACAGGGAAAACATTAATTAAAGAAACGAGACGCAACAAACCGTTCCACATACTTCAAATCCAAGAAAACAAACAACGTCCCATTTTTTGGATCTCCGTGAAATTCAGGTACCCTTGAAACCCTAACTTTTCTTCGATTGTCGCAATGTGATCATCCTAATCGAGATCTTCAATCAAAAGAAAAAAGACATTGAATGAAATATATCCATGTGATCCTATTAAATATAAAAATATTATTATAGATATATGTAGTCTTATTTTTATTTTTATGATGCGTTTAGGAATCGAAATCTTCAATTGATCCAATCGGATGCGCGGTCTATTTTTTTGCCATTAGATTCGTTGTTTTTTCAGTTATGAAATCGGTGATTTCGTTTTCGAGTCAGATCTCGGGAAACTATGGCATCACTGCGGTTGATTTGGAAATTTCAAAGTTCTTTTGGGCATTTCTGATTTTTCATTTTGTGCCAGATCATGTTGTTTATGTGGCGTTAAAGAAAATGATCACAGAATCGATAGGAATGTGTGATTGAATTATGAAAATATGAAGTGGAAATGGGGCTTGAGAAGCTGATCTATTTTCGATGATGTGGTGTCTCAGAGAACTCGTGAGGTTATGTTCAATGTATACTACGTAATCTTCGAATGTATAGGATGTTTAGTGTAATATCCCAAAAGGGTCGGCTTAAAGGGCTTGATAAGAAGATCCATGTGAACAAGGTGCATTTTTATTTTCAGTAACTCATCTCTTTTAAACTCCGTAGTTCAGTCTCCTTGGAAGTTCTGTAAAATATGTGCGATTAAGGTCAAAACACACTGAAAGGACTAACGTTGGTCTGTGCAGAAAATTGTCAGCTTGAAAAATGGTTCATGATAACAACCCGATAATAAGGATTGACTGAGACGTTACGTCTAGTTTTCCAGGTATATATGTGCAGTACGAAGTTGTAATTAGCAGTTTGTGTCAGCCAATATATCTGTCAAGATGATAAGACTGGGAGGTGACACTCTGATCTGATTTTTTGGACTTGGAAAAAAATAATCGGTGTGATGATCTCTGTCTATGTTTTAGTTCAACTTTGAAGATGCCATTGATTTTGCAGGGTTATCAGTTAAGTGATTTATCCAGGTCCCTCGAATTCCTTTCATGGGATGTAAAGAGTGAACGATTCATCAAATAGATGTAGGTGGCTTAATCAATCAAAAGTGGAGAGAATGTGGCCTATTCTTACCATTTATCTGCTGTTTGTTTTCATTGAATCAGCAATGCCCTTCTCGGGCAGGCTCGTAATGCTCTTATGCATATATTTCTTCGGTCTAAATGTTCACGTGAACTATTGTAGAATACTGCCTTCGACGTGTGATTCTCCTCCTGTTTCATTCTCATGTCTTTGCTAGTTCCGCTGCTATGGATTCCATCAAAGGCCAGGAAAGCATTCAGTTGCTGTTGACTGCAGAACAAGAGGCGCAAAAGATTATAGCTGACGCTAAAAACAGTAAAAAGTCTTTTTCATTCATCGCGTTCGAACATATAACTACCAACCTCTTGCTCTTTCATCTCAATTTTAATTCTTGACAAAACATCTTCCTTTTCTGCTTTTCTTTGCTGTCTGTTTTGCTTCTGTCTTCGTGAATTTTAGTGAAGATGCAAAGGCTAAGGCAGGCTAAAGAAGAGGCAGAGGAAGAGATTGCACGCTACCGCTCCCATTTGGAAGAAGAACATCAAAGGAAAATCTCGGAGGTTTTACCCTTTTCCTTCTTGATTAAACAAAGGGAATGTTTTGATTTCAATTGAATCGTTTTTGAGGGTGTACCTCATTGCTATTGTGTTGCCTTCAATTCATCATACTCGCCACGTTTCTAATTAGTGGCCAGTCTGTTGCTGCTGCACATTGCAAGCCTCCTAGGGGCTAGGAAAATGTTTTCTGCGCATTCTGTTTTGTGTCATGACGATGCACGTCTTATGCATCTGAATGATTGCAATCACTTCAACTTTTTGGGATGATCTGCATGCTTTTGTTTGGAACTACGGATTTCCAGATCGACACGACCTAAGTTTCTCGACATGTTGTTGCAGAGTAGTGGGAGTTCTGGCTCAAATGTGAGAAGGCTCGAAGAAGAAACTAACATGAAGATTCAGAACCTGCAGGACTCAGCTTCAAGAGTTTCGCCTGAAATTGTTGCTCTCCTCAACAAGTATGTCACTACAGTTACAAACTGAAGCAAAGGTACTCTTCTTTCATATATGCATGTTTGAATTTGTATTGGGGTCTGAGATGCATGCATGACGCGATGAGACCAAGGCAGAAGTTTATTTTAGTTGTGCGAATCATCTCTCTAAACAATCCATCCAGCTGCTCTTTGGATACTCATACTACCGTTCATATTGTTGAGTTCTGTTTCGTATCTTGCTTCTCTGACTCTATCCAACGGGTTGTTGTTTGTGCAGCATGGACGATTGAATAAAAGTGTGGATGCAACTGAATAAACATTCCAAGACCAGTTTTGCTTCTCATGCTGGATACAATTTTTTCACTTAGACATGAAGATCTCATGAAGTTGTTGGATTGCTGATTTGTGGAGCCGATACACATTTCTCTAGACCATGTCGTTCATGCTCAATTGTTTCTGAGCAAGGCATATTCTTTAGTTTCTCCTTGTCAGTTCCTTGACTGTCAGACCCTGTCAATCGATAAGATTATTTCGGGTTGTTGCTCCTAAGTTCCTTGACCATCATATGGTAGAAAGTTCAAATGTTTTTCAGTTGTTGGCAGGATGAGTTCTCCGTTAGCTTAGGTTTTGGCTGGTCTAAACATGTTACAATTGTCCACCGTCGTTCTCCTTTTTTCGACGACGAATGGGATTTCTGACGTCTATGAGATCTGATTCGTCAACATACAAGAGGAGGGTGATGGTTCCAGCGAGGGTGATGACGACAATCAGATGCACTGATTGTTCGAACGAGATCGTCGACAATAATATATGTGCACTGTTTAGTATAAATGAGCGTACTGACTGTTTTGACGAGAGTGACGACGACAAGGGTGACGACGCCAATATGTGTACAATGTTTAGTATGAATGTACACTGTTTAGTATAAATGAGCGACACTGACTGTTTTAACGAAGGTGACCACGACAATTGTTTTACGAAGATGACAATGGCAATGTGTGCACTATTTAGTACGAATGGGGTTTTGTCCAAGAGTGTGCACTGTCTTCAAAGATGGTAGCGGCCACGTTAACAATAGTGACGGCTTCATTTAGTCAAGAAATTGTTAACGGCTTCATTTAGTCAAGATTTTGTGAAATAGATATTATGAGAAATTTTAGGCATGAAATGAGGGCACTATTTTGTTTGATAAAAAAAAATTTAGATTTTTCAACAAGAGTGATTATAGATTCATTTAGGCAAGAAATTATGAGAGAGATATCTTGTTTTCTAAATAATAATAGACAGATTTGTCATCGTATTTCATTTTAGAACCCACAGATAAATAAAATTATTTGCTATCATCACTAAGTATTTTAGAAAGTAAAATAACATTAATAAATAATTAGCCCAATTATAATTAACGTTTTACGATGATTTTATGAAAAATTATTTTTGATTGTCCCATAATATTAACCAAAGTTTATATCGACATATATAAAAAATAAAAAAATTGAACTGTTTGTGAAATGGAAAACATTGTATTTCATTTCCTTAAACATATGATTATACGACTAAACAAGCTTATCCTAACATATCATGGAGGTAACCACTCATAACAATCATAAGTCCGTCCGAGGCAAATCGTCTCACACAAGTTGACCCGAACAAATCGTCTAATACTACACTCTGTTGGAAACAAAATCATCGAAAACAAGTTCTCATTTCTGGCTCCGCAACCGTTGCACGGCAACAGAATCACTTCACCCACTCTCAAACCAAAACCACTCCCCATTTCCCACACCGACCAATTAGGGTCTCTCTCTCTCTCCAAATCCCCAAATCACCACCACCACCATGAACCCTAACCCAAACCCAAACCCTAACCCTTATCAATCCCAAATCGGTCAATACTTCCTCAATCAAGCCAAACTCAACTCAAATCCCACCCAAATCGACTCCTCCGATCCATCCCCGACGGAGCTCAACACGATCAACAGCTCTGGCGGGTTCTTGGTGGTGTCAACGGATAAGCTCTCGGTGAAATACGCCGGCGTGAATCTTCACGGTCATGATGTGGGCGTGGTTCAGGCTGATCGGCCCGCGCCGATGAAGAGATTGGCGTATTATTTCGAGATGAGTGTGAAGTGTGCGGGCGTGAAGGGACAGGTTGCGATTGGGTTGTCGGGGCCCGGGTTTAAGATGAGACGACAGCCCGGGTGGGTTAGAAATCTTCGGGATCTTGATTGATTGATTGATATTTTTGTTTGATGAATTGAGATGGTTTGATTTGGGTTGGTTTGATATTGTGAAATGGTTGTTGGAATCTTGGACATGTGTTGCGGTTAATGCTGTTGACGGATGTTAGTGATTGTTGTTGGACAGTTGTCGAGAGCAAATGAGATCGAGTATCGAAACATGATAGGCGGTAGGATGAATAGTGACATATTTTCTAGAATGTGGAAATACTAGTGAAAATGTGGCCACAAGCGAAGTGGTTAGTGACAATGTTAGAATTTGGGGAAACGGCCTTGGGGTCTGCAAGAAACTGTGGCAATGTCGTAAACTTGATAGGTTCTTTCTATTATTCTTATGGGTATCTGTGCGTTCTTCTCTTGGATAACAATAGATAGGCGTGATAGTATCTTAAATCATAAATTTATATGACAAAGGAATGTTATTTTTAGGGAATTTGGTATTGTGCAGGATTTGTAGCATAGGATTAGCTGTTCTTGAACTTTGCATTCTATAGTAGTGTTATTCCTATTATTTGTCTTCCCCTTAGGTTCTAGGGAAATGGGGATGTAGAGAAAGAATGCATCTGCTCGCGGAGAACCGTGGGATTCTTAGTGACTGGTACAACACATCGAAGAAACCTCTTGTTTTCTCTTTGGATGAAGTTGGGGGAGTGGGAGTTGTGTCATGGTATAGCCGACTTTAAGAGCTAGGTAGACTTGCAAATACTTGACTCTTCTTCAAATGCACTCGAACTATGACTTCAGTTGATTGCTGGATGATGAGCTTGAGCCTTTTGGATCTATGAATTGCCTTGATTCATTTTATTTTGTGTCGGGGTACACATAAAACTTTTACCTTCATTGTGTAGTAGTTTTAGGATCTGCTTCTATGGAAATCTTCATGGACAGAAACATGTTTTTGATTTATGGGAGGCTAATATTTCATTCAACTAATCAGGTGGGAGGTTAACAGTTATGGGTACCATGGTGACGATGGTCTTCTTTATCGGGGACAAGGAAAAGGAGAACCTTTTGGCCCAACCTACACCACCGGGGATACAGTTGGTTGTGGGATTAACTATGCAGTTGGCGCAACCTTTTCTCCTTTAATCTTTTTCACGTAAGGCACTTGCTGGTTTTCATAGGGACAACATGAAGTGGAGTGAAGTCTCTGGGAATTTTCCGTAGCTTTATGGTCTTTTTTATGATTGTCATGTATCCATAGATCTTTATCCTTCTTTATTATTATTATTATTATTATTATCTTGGTCTCATGGGTTTGCCCTGTGTTTTTAGGAAGAATGGGGCTATTGTTGGTAGTCTGTATAAAGATGTGAAGGGTCCTTTGTATCCAACCGTTGCTGTTCACAGCCCAAATGAGGAGTATGTTGCACTTGAAAGCTACTTTGCTCTTCTTCGGTTCTCTTTTTTTTATTAGATAACTAAATCATATGTTCATATTTTCTGTTCTTCCTTCATGAAAAGTGTAAACATACTTCTCGGTCATTGATTTGGGATGAATCATGAATCAGCGCACATCGCACTTATTTTATGAGTCTTTCTATATGTATGGTTATTTTATGAGCTGTTAAGCCCGAACCACTACTACTGCCTTGGAGGCTATTGATGTCATGTGCAAATTCTTTGCTCCATCTCTTTACCACAAAGATAGGTAAAACTTCTATATTATATATTTCTCGCAGGGTGGTTGTTAACTTCGGAAAGGATCCATTTGTATTTGACATAAAGGTAAGGTTCTCCATGCTCGTAGCTCATTGTTTTTGTGTTACTTAACATGCATTCGGCTCGTCGCTGTTATCAAAAGTAGTACCTTGCTTGATCATATATCATGTACTCATTAACAATTAAGGTTCGTTGATTTCCCAGTCCTCTGGGTGTTTTTTTTCGTGTTGTAGCGCATTTGTTACCCATGGGGTTTTGCATGTGTCTACACTCTCCTTTCTTTCTTTCTTTTTTTTTTTTTTTTTTTTTTTTGAATGTTTTCGCTATCTGGTGAAGGATGCATTTACATTTGTAACTTCTTTATCCTCACAACTTTTACCTTCTTCTTTCAACTCTTATATTCTTGGAATGATCTTCGCAATTCCTCTTCGTCTTACATCATTATTATATATGGTGTGGATGAAACTCTACAACTTTTCATCTCTGAAACTTCTTGTGAAGATCATATCCTGTAGAAACTTCTTGTTCAGGGATATTTCTTGAGAGTCGGTAGCTAATCTCTCTTTCATCTTCTTGAGGTGCCTTTCTTAATTGCATTTGTTTTCAATAGGCATATAAAGCTCAGGAGAGAGTAAAGCAACAAGAACTGGTTGAAACTGTGTGTCTTTCAGAACATGTGGACTATGGGTAAGGTGCTCAAGCGCTCATATATTTGTCGCTAATTTTAGTTCATGGCTATTAGGCTGGGTTTGTGCTATACACAGAAGTCTTTCTGCTTGTAGTTACTGGTTTCACTTTCGCTCTCAGAATTCCGTACTTCTTATCTGCTTCTCTTGTTATTTCATGACATCATGCAGTGTATGCTTTTTTCTTTAAGGTGTAAGGTCTTAGTAGCTGTTCAATGAAGTCACTACCTTATTACATTTTCTTTTCATTGCTGGCATAGGGTTATTAAGAAAATGATATATCAAGACTCTCCTTTTCATGACCTATGGCTTTGGCATTGCGAATATTTCCCACTGATTTTATTTTTTTTCAGAATGATCCGCACATACTTGCTACATTATGGATATGAGGAGACACTCAATTCGTTTGACATGGCTAATAGAAATTCAGTGCCTCCTATATCAGTCCCACAAGTTGGGCATGAGCCAGAAATTCTCTATTCATTAGGTCACAGGAAAACCCTTCGCCAGGTACTTTGCGGACATTGTGCTTTCAGCCATTCGTTTAATTATTAACATGAACTCCGAAAACATTTACATGTGAATCGTGTAATGGTATTTGCATGTAGCACGTTGGACTTTATTTTCCAAGTTTACCATTAGCAGAAATCTTCTGTCAACAACCTGCATGTGTATATCCTTGGATGATTCATCGGGTCCATACATCAGTGAAATGATGATCATGTTGTGATCTTCCTTTACCATTTGATGCATTATGTAACCTTTTATCTTTTTGAGACTGAATGCACTTTACTGGAATACGGACCAGCCAATGTACTTGCCTAACTCTGATGGAGGTACTTATTTTTTCATTACTTTCCCAGACGATGTCAACACCTTACGAACTTCAACTACTCCTTAGCCCTCGTTGAGAAACAATTGTGTGATGTCTTGCGAGAAAGTGAAGTCAAAACACTTTGTAACATTACCATAAGAGAGAAGGAAGGGATTTTGGTTGGTCTACTCTGTAGTTTTGACAACTCGATGCATATAGTGAACTGCCAGGAACTGCATTAATCAACCAATTGTAGCAGATTCGTGCAGTTGTAGGGAAAACCATGTGGAATTGTGAAAGTTCAAACCCTTGAACTTTGTTTTTTAGCACTGTTAATACTAGAGCTATCAATTTGATGTGATCTGTAGACCTCCGCCCCATCCCAGCATGATTACTGGCTTTGAGATCCAGCATTAACTCGTTTGTGCTGATGAAGTTAATTAGGAGAGGGGAGATTGATGCTGTATTTGGAAAACTTCGGGAATGGTATCCACAGATTGTCCAGGTGGGGTTTCAATTGTAATATTTTTCGTTTTATTTTTTTCAGGGGAGATTGATGCTGTATTTGTCAGCTGTGATTTGTCTATCTGCTGTATTTGCTGTGTGGGTTCTTCTCACTAATGAAGATATATTCCCCTGTACTTTCGTAGTATTAGAGTTGTAGTTTACATGTTCCTCTCTTAATTACCAGTGGCGGTATACTGCCTCCATCCCAGGCTGACCACAATTCTTTGGTTTCCATCTTAAACAACTGATTGGCATGTGAATCTTGTACATACATCTCTCTGATCACCGACAAGCCAGCTACCGGCTTATATTTTCTAGGATCATATGGATGTTATTTTAATCATGCACAAAACTTCTCTCTCCCTTTTCAATGGGAAGATACAGAGGCTGCGTTCCAGTGTTCCTGTGCTGTTTTACACTTTTACTTGCTCACCTCCCAAAGCTGTTTTAGATGTACGTTTGGATCTTTGCGGTGTGTAATCTTAATTCTTGAGATGCGTGGCTCTTTCTCTGATGTGCTTGTACTCCGCCTAGTCCGTCTTTTTGGCTTGTTATTCGAGGATTCTTGAGTGCATGCTCTTTCTAATATCTACTTGTTGAAGGGTTAACTATACTTGGCTTTGAATTTTACACAACTCATTCTTACAAGGGACCACCTTCCATTTATCTTATGATGGATTTTAATTTCTTTGACCGTAGTTTTCGCTTTCTGCAGGATAATAACTCAGCTGCGTGCTTTCTCCTTCACTGTCAGAAGTTCATCGAACTGGTCAGGGTAAGAGCCTTTGCCTACTCTTTGTATTGGTAGTTGGTGAATCTGTCTTTGTTGAATGATATTTATTATACTTCTGCATCAAATTTTGCCTTCCTACGTCATGTGGTTTAACCTGTGGTATGTTTGAGGAGTCCAATCTCCATAATCTTGTGCTTGTTTTTCATAATATCTTGAATCATCTCGATTCATCCCTAATTATAACTATTATTTTCTCTCCGAATCTGATGTGTTTAAAACCCTTGACATTTGGCTCTGAAGATGCGAGTGCTTGCTTGTTTATGCCATGCATGCTTTGTTGTTTCCTTCCGATGGTGTTAACCTTCATGTGTGATTCTCAGCTTGGGGAGCTAGAAGAAGCTATCAAATATGGGCGTGACGAGTTCACTAGATATAATGATGTTGCCGACTTCGAAGTGCTTCTCAAGGTACATCCCTTCCAAATTTTGAATGGACATAAGTTCTGTATATAACTGGTATCTGGTATTGTGGATTGGGTTTTACCATGGAAAATGGCACTCGCTGAGGAATTTGGCGTGCTGCATTGCTGAAATGATATTGATAATAAATCCGCGACCAACATCATCTAGGCAAGCTCGGCCATCTATTTCGTGAACTTCGGACCGTGCAAGTGAACTTGAAACCGGCCCTATCACAGTGTGGGTCCGGTTGTCCAATTTCGATTGTCTTTACAAGACTTGTCACTTGCCTTGTGAATCAGGACACGGTTGCGCTGCTTGCATATGAAGACCCTCAGAAGTCTCCAGTCAGATATCTCCTACAGGACTCACAACGAGAAGTTGTTGCCGACACCCTCAATGCCATGATACTATCAGCAAATCCAAGCATCAAGGACAAGCGGAATTGGTTGCATTCGTACCTGGAGAAAGTGCTCAGACAGCTGACGGCTTGCTGCTTGGAAATTAGGTCATTCAATGGAGGTCAAGGGGAAGCTTTCGATCTGCATCGAGTTCTTTCTGCTGGAAAGAACGAACAAGGATGAGCCCTCTAGTTAGGTGGTCGTTTCTGCCCCTTCTGCTAGTAGGCAGCACCTTCAGCCGCACTTACTGATACTGATTCGAAACCTTGGCAGAGGTCCTGATGGTGTACATGATGATAGTTGTTCGTCTCATATTCAGTTGTGTAGAAATCATTGTAAATTCTAAAGCTACAAATGAAGAAAACGTGTTCTGTTTTGCGAAGCTCGATTTTTATTTTTTTTCATCGCTGGCAACAAGTAGGTGATTTTTATTTTTTTTTTGCTACTGTGGTCGAAACTGTTATGGGTTCTCGTAGCAATGCTAGGTACTTTTGAGCTCAAAACCAGCATGGTTTTTTTGAACATGGAGCTTAAAGTCCTGTCAGGAATCATAGCACTAACAGTGAAGCATATTCATAAATTTAATGTCAGCAAATTTTTGCAGAGTGAACCATTGTACACTGCTCTCCAAATTTTAGATGGTTTGGTACATTTTCTTGCAGAACACAGAACAAATCATTAGTCAAGAGTGTCCAGTCCATTAGTTTTCACCGCATTCTTACAAAGCAGCAGTTAGTTATATTCCACAGCCTGGCTATAAGTATTCTGAATCCTAGGAAATACCAACACAAAATTTACAACAGAAGATCCAGCAACAAGCGAGAATTTGTGAAAGAACCAGCAGAGAAGTTGACCGGTAACGCATTGATTACTACCGTTCCTCCATATGCAGAAGATACGAATCTGATTTAAAGTTATATGGTGTCAGAAACATTTCCGATGGACGATGGCCGGACCATTCTCATCATAGTCTGCCTTTGTTATGTGCTGGTTCTGAGGGAAGACAACCTTGGCTAGTATGGCACCTCCCATCCATGCTTGATACATTGACAAGTTTTCTGGCATATACTCCGGAGGCTGCAATGCAGATTTACAAGATGAAGCAAAAACAAAAACAAAAACAAAACAGACGCAGCACTTGTACACAAAAACCACAGAGGATGACATAAAACCGAACAAAAAAAGGAATGAGAAAAATTATAATTTTAGGTTTTCACAGTGAAACCACACCTTTACAACAGAAGGATGAATGGCTGATGAACTCAGAATAGCTTCCTTCTGGAATCTGTTCTCAAAACCTGTAAAAAAGATACTCCCTTCACATGAGTAGGAATCCAAAACAGACATTGCAACAAGAAAAAATTATCAACGAGCAAGCGAGAAAGTAAACTTCAACTTATGCACCAGAAGCGTGGTGATAAACAAGGTAGCTCACCAGCCATTGCAGTCGTTCCACCACAAAGAACCGTGTTCTCAAGCAACTGTCGGTGATTCTCAGAAGATACACTTGATATACAACAGACCAGCTGCTCAACTATTCCATGAGCCTCAAGACCTAATATAGAAGGTCGGAATAAAGCTTCGCCCACGGCATATCTTTCTCTCCCAATAGTTATCACCTAAGCATATCAGCTAGATGAGTTAAGAATCTAGGAGACACCAGACACCAATCCAAAAATTCAAGAACAATGCATACAGACCTGTCCATCTGGCAGAGTGTGCTTCTCATTCGGACATGATACCTTAGTTTTCTCATAAGCTAGTTCATCATCAGCACAAATTGCAAACTGCTCTTTGAGAGATTCAACATCCCTAAGATTTAGATTAACCATAGGATTGGATTTGGCCAATTCCTGGAGAAGCAAATTGGTTAAATCAGCACCACCTATGGGGAATCTTCTTGACGCGATGTAATGAACTGCTCCTTCAATTACTGGTGCAATATCTGTTGATGACAAATAATTAGAAAGAAAATACCTGAGAGTTATGAAAATTCAGAGGTGTAAAATTAAAAAATGTTACTACTTGATAGCAAGAGTGGATATAAACATGAAAGTTTTTTATTTATTCAAAGAGAGAAAGGAAAAGATGAATGCCTAGAGAACTTCAAAACAAAATTGCCAATAACATACCAATTTTTCCATGACCTACATCAACCGAGCAACCAGAAATGCGGCCAGCTGCATAGAGAGACAATACAGGTTGCTCTGAAGCATAGAAGCCAGACACATTGAATTTTTCAAACATCAATTGTACCAAATGTTCTCTGAGAGCCTGGTAAAAGAAAGGTAATCAAGTTTAATAGCATGTCATACACACAGGCTCCCGGTGATTCAAGGGAAGGAAAATTTTACAAAAGAAGCTAGTCAAACTTCATAATACAACTTTACGGGAGCAAACATGACCAATGTATCATTGATATCAAGACATTACCAACGGTTAAAAGTGAAAGCCTCAAGACAAAGACAATGAAGAAAATCATGAAAAACCTTCGGAGTAAGAAGGGGATCAGTGAATAGGATCTGCCCTTCGTTACCGATCTCCCACCCAAGGCTTGTGTAGAGCACATGATGCAGCAGATCTTCTATTGCATCCCAGTCTTTAATGAAGCCTCTCTCAACCGGATCCACAGTAACTTCCTCGTATATTGAATTATCATCGAATGAGTCATCTTCAGGCACTCTCTTCATCTGAGTAGGAATAATCTAAGAAATTCAACAGAAGTTAGTTCTCTTCTAAGGGGAAGGCCATGAATCAATCGTAAATTGAACAGATGGAAAAAGGAATTACATTAACAAATTTTCATTTTTAGTAGGCTCCAAAGAAATCTCCATAACCATATCCATATCCATTAAACATAGGTCGAACGGATAGACTAATGCAAGAAAACAAAGTTTGGCAGCTTGGTCTTTCCACGAAGGAAGTTACTACCTAGCATATAAAGCAAGCACTCTTTTGTCAGACAAGCAATGGCCCTGTTACACTCATTGTCATAGCTCGAGACCAATAAACCACGAGCCGAGATCCCCCACCTAGACAAGTTTTCTTCTCCTATTTGTAAAATAACTCCAACACAAGCAACATGTTTCCTAAACCCTAGACATAAACCTTGAATGCCAGCCCTAGATTTCAACAGCCCACCAAGTGCTACATCACCATGACTGAAAAGGCTCCTTACTCTCAACCGCACAAGCTCAAGCCAAATAGCTTACTTCCCTGTTTCACAACCCCTAAACCCTAACCTAGAAGCCAGACAACATCCTCTCTAAACTCCAAAATCAAAACCCACTAAAAACATCAACTACCCTCGAATCCCCACACCACAATGCCCCCAAAGACGCTTCCTTTCAACAATTCAGTCCCAACATCACCTACAAACAAAGATATCTAGTTGATGTCTCCTCAGTCCCATCACTCAATTGCAAAAATCAAAACCACCCACTTGAAAAAATGCGATTTTTACCTACAAACAAAGGTATCCAATTTATATCTCTCCTCGGCTCCCTCAAAGATTTGCAACAAAAAAAAAAACGATTATTTTACGAGAATAATGTAGATGGGGGAAAGAGTGGGTGTACCAGGGAAGGTGGGTACTCGGGGAGTGCGGGTCCTGCTTTGAGGAGCTTTGATCCGAAGTCTACCACCACCGCCTCCATTGTTGGCCGAGCAGCGGCGAGGGAGAAGAAGCAGAAGATTTGTCACCGGCAGTGAGCTCTCTCGCCGGGAGGAGAAAGCTAGGGCTCAAAACTGCAAGGCTGGAAGCACACCATGATATGCAGAACGTTTTTTTTTAATCAATTTTTTATAAAAAAGATATAAAATAAGAATATTTTGATAATTTTGTATAAAAAAATAATTGAATATGAAAATATTATAATTTGAATAGGAGATGTTAGCAATTTGAATGAGAAAGATGGAGTAATATTTTTTGAAAATCAAATATTCTCTTCGTTTCAAAATAAATACAACACTTATTTTTATGTCTATAAAATTAATCGGACTTAGTTATAATATATCAATTATTTTCTTTCATAATTATTATAATAAATCTCATTATCATCAAAAAAATATTTTTTCTTCATCAAACTTCATAAAAATTCAACACTTATATAAAATCTCGTGTCGATTAATTTTATGATATTTATTCTAGAACAACGGGCGTAGTATTAGTCTTGAACTTTCAAAATAAAAATAAAAATATTGAGTTCTAAAAACAGGAAGTATTGAGTTTTTGTAACACATACCAACAAAAGGTTAATGAACGAGATACCTCAAAGGCACAAAACAATGGAAATTCTAAGTACAGTTTTGGTATCGTTATTGTTTTTAATTTTTAATTTTTTATTTATGGATTGATGAAATAGAAATATTTGATATTGATTTCGAATCTTAAACCGATGCACTAGAAGCAGAAAACAATAATCAGGAAAAAATAATTTTCGATTTATGTTTTCTATTTCATCAAAATACTTAACTCAATAGGCCTTTCAAGAAAAAAAATATTTTACCGCATAAAGTGTTTTTTATTTTGATTATTGATTTTGATTTTCGTAATTTTAAACAATGATATGAAGTTTATCTATCAGGGCCAATGCAAGTTCATTTTAGGTGCGTGTTCTGCAAGGACATGATTATGGATTATTGGAGTTCGGTCAAGTGATTTTACAACTTCAACTTGGTCTACGATCGGATATACATGTCGAATAGTTAACATGCTTGGGAGAAATGAGCTGTTGATAGGAGAGTGTTAATAATGTTCAAGTTTCATCCTTGGAACCCAAGCAAAGCCGCTGTCACTTCTTGGCAGTAACATTATAACATATCAGCGGCTAAATACACGACCACCTCAACCAAAAATCACATTCAAAAGACCGGAATTGCTTCCGCTCCGCCGATAGAACTCGTCTTCCAAATAACTGCCACAATGTTACAGCAATACTACGTCGGAAAGCAGTAAACATGAATCGCAAAACACAAGTGAGAATGCGGGTAAACAACAATGTCATTGCGATGCAACGGAAGAAGCAAACATAAACAGATGCATAGACTTTGAAAGCGATCCGACTACAAACACTTTGTACAGCCCGAGAACTAACTAGAGAAAATAACCTAGCATCGATCTGAGTACATAATATGGATCCCTTTCCAGGTGTCGAAACATATTATACAAGCTACAAGAAGTTAGCGGGGAAAAAAACACCTATGTCAAACGGGCTACTTAGAGGTACATAGTGGACAAAACGGTACCTCCGTACATCTGGAAGGGATCCAAGTAAGGGCAAAGCGGGATAATCGCTAACCAGATAGATGAGACATGCCCCTTGTGAAATCGAGAGAATTGAGGGGCAGCTCGGGAAAACGGTTCCCATCAGGAACCCATAATCCAGGAACTTGGGGCATCGAAAAATGCCCGTAGCTATCCTTTTCAGCACCTCCGCCAACTCTAGGAGTCACAACCTCTTTGTCCTTCTTTACAAATGCAAAGAACTCCGCTACTTGGCGAGCATAGCTTCAAAATAAAAATGGCATCCATCAGAAGGAGTTTGGAGAGAGTTCACAGGAGCAAACATTCAATCGATCGTTTGATATGACCAGCGCCTCAGTAACTCAAATTCATAGAAGTTGTCTATACATATAGAAACCCGATCTGTCTGCCATTCGAAACTAATTATAGCTATGTTCCATCCCCATTGTCCATGGAACCCGCTCGGAATAATCCGCCTTTTGCCGGATTATTGCCAATGTAATCATAAAAAGCTAATTTCTCGGGAATTTTAGACAGATTTTTAAAAGCTTAAATGCTATCTATAACCTTTAGTATCAGTGTTCAGTTCTAATGAGCTTCGAATTTCATCTTAGAGCGACCAGCTGAAAATTGATGCGGGAAGGCATCACCATGATGGCCTTTTATAATTTAGTCCTCAAGGACAACATCCAAAACTCTGTTTCGGCATGAATTTAGAACGCCATGGCACAGAAAAGTAATGTGATGTTTACAAAAGGGTACTTGGTAACTTACTGTTCCTTTGCTTCAATATCTCTGGTGAAATCAATATTCGGCTCACAGTCAAGAACCAAAGCAGGAATCTATGAAATAGCAAACAAAATGTCAGTAGCAGAGCAAAGCGGAAAGCAAAAAAGAAAACTGACAAGGCAGACACCTTCTGGATGCTCGAGTGCATATGAGGACCCTCCAAGAAGCATACACGGTCACTTATATTTGGGGGCAAAGAGCTGTCGTGGGTGAGGGGTGGCTTACTAACGGACAGCACGCCCTGGTTTCCACTCTCAAAGGGGTAAAGCCAGCTCTCATGCTTTTCATGTAAATCACGAAGATAATCCAAGGACACTCCACCTTCCTCGGATCTGTTACGTAGCATCATGCGTTTATGGCATGTGTCAGGGCTGGCTCTCAGGTAGATGAAACCATCAGGAACCAGACCAGGCAAGGTTGAGACCACGGGATCAAACCATGAGTCATAGATACTTATTTCCATCTCATTCATCCATTTTGCTTCATGAACAGCTCGGACAAACACCTTAATGAAAATCAAAATATAAATGTTCTCTTGACTCCCTAGATTAGTGAAATACACAAGAAAACCGCCACAGTGAAATTGATGATTCAAGTAAAAATCTTTACCATACGGTCGCTGAAAACACTTCTTTCCATGAGCCTGAGGGGCTTCACTCCATTGGATGACTCCCATCCTTGCATGACCCTTGTCACGAAGACGTAATTCTGGAAGGTATATGCATATCTCTTTGGCTCAGCATAAAAAGCATCCAGTATATTACAATGATTAGGTCCGACATCTTGCCATTTGTTGACTGGCTCAGGAACGATCTCGACCAGATCACGCAGCTCAAGAGTCTCATTTGCAATTCTCTGCAGGAAAGTTGTTTTCCCAACACTTATATTCCCTTCAACACAGAAGGTGATTCTCCTTTTCTGTGGCTTTACATCTAAAGTTGAATCCTCCTCCTTTGATTCCTCATCCACAGTCTCTTTGATGAAAGTGGTGATACTCTCAGCATGATTCCTGTGAATGATCCCCACTGAGCTTCGCAGAAACTCAACCATTTTAGTACTAGAATCCCCTCGAAACTGCAAGCATAAAACCACAAATTCAACTAAGCAAAGCCATCAAACACAAATTAACCTCACTCTGAAGGGTTTTCAAAGCAGAACCCCATCCATGAAGTTATTTTTCTTTAGCACATGTTCTTTGTGACATTTCAACAATATTGAGATTATTCACAGAAAACATATAGTAAACCGCATTCCTAGCACTTACAAGCTCCAATCACAATAGTGAGCACCAAAAAGAACATTACAAACAACAAGCTACATTCTCCTTCTCAGGTTTACATTAAGATTTCAAACAACATCAGACGCTGCTCCACAGAACAAGCACGATATAACTACCATAAAGATTCAAAGCAGAACCCATCAGTTCTCAATACACACAGCAAAAAAACCACCAAGTCCAAGTTATCCAACAGAACAACACAATACCTTATCCCTATAAAGCTGTTTGAGCTGATCAAGACCAGCAATACCCTTATCAGCCAACTTCCTCAAATTCCTCGGCCCGACTCCAGGAACCTTAAGCAAGTCAGGATTCACCGACAACCCCAACAGACCACTTATGCCCGAACCCCTCCGCCTCCCACTCAACCTTGCCACCTTCATCCCCGCCTGACCACCATCATTCTCATCCTTCTCCTCCTTCTCCTTCTCCTTCACATTCTCCTT
Source organism: Drosera capensis (assembly GCA_001925005.1). NCBI lineage: Eukaryota > Viridiplantae > Streptophyta > Magnoliopsida > Caryophyllales > Droseraceae > Drosera > Drosera capensis. The sequence continues at coordinate 20,599 of LIEC01012408.1, forward strand.
CCCATTTTCATTTTCCTTTCCTTTCTCCCCATTTACCAACCCCACCAAACCCTCATTCGCCACCGCCTTCGGCCCGAAATCACCTGCAACAGTATGAACCCAAGCAACCCTAGACCCACTTTTCCCTCCCTTCAAAGCAACCCACGGCCTGCTCAACCTCAAATTCAACTTCGCCCCATTATTATAATCGAAGTTACATCGACAAATTCTACAAACCCCACCACCACCACCACCACGCAGCACGGCGCCGCCGTGCAGGGGCCTGAGCATGACAGGACTCCGTGGCTGCAATTGGGATTCAAATTGGCGATTTGGGTACCCTAAAAATGATGAAAGGGAGGCGAATCGACCCAGTTGGTTTGAGTTAGAAGTTGACCCAGTCGGGATTCGACGGAGAAATTTCTGCATTGCTTAGCATTTCAGTGAAAGAGGAAATGTGTTAGAGGCGGGAAGATGAAAAGGGTTTGTGAGGATTGGAGAGAGAAGAGGAGGGAGGCAAAGATTTGGGGGCTAGGGTTTAGGGGTTTTGAGAGGAGGGAGAATGGGGGGAAGTTAGGGTTTTTGGAATTGAAATTGATTGTGTTTTATGTACTGTTGTTCAGTGAAGAATAGAGTGGCTCTTTTGCAGACTACTCAATTCAGATGTGCTGTGAAGTGAGACAGGTTTCATGGCCAGAAGTCCACTTTATAGCGAAGGCCTAGTGTGATACACGGATAATTCAAATAAGTATCGTGACAATGATGATCTATTTTTTTAGTTCATATGAAATTATAATGGATTGATTGATTTAAAAAATATTTTAATATTTATATTGAATTTTAAAAAAAATATTCAATTTATCTTTGCGAGTATCAAAGAGAAAAAATAATAATAATAATTGGTGGATTGATATGATATGAAATATGGATAATTTAATATTTTTTGTATGAAAATAAATTAATAAATAAATAAAAATTATAATTTGAATGAAACGATTTAAAAAATATGCTGTAATTTGAATAAGACTGAAACATTATAGTGATGTGAGGATTATGTAGGATAAGCTAACTTATTTGTCGACTGATATCAATAGGATTGGAGGATGAGAGATCACTGGTTTCACCAAGATCGAAATGATTAGTAGCAGTATTTGCACATGTTGCCTTGTTGGAGATTATAATCTCAGCGTCACTTTCTATATTGAAAGCGTTGGAGGAGGAGAAACATGTGTAACTGGATCAGTTCAATTCAACTCAATAGTGGGCGGCAAGAGTTTTTTGGGGCCCAGTTATTTCGTGGCCCAAACAATCAGCCCAAAGAGGCCCAGTAACCTAATCGGGGAATCATCATCAAATAAAAGTCACATTTGGAGAGTAAATGTCTTGATTGCTTCTGTTATTGCCTGTATTTATTAATCACAGTCTCGGTTTGGAACACAAGAACAGGCTGTACAAGAACAGTCTCATTTTTACCAGTGAAAGGTACCCTGGAGCCTGGAGGGTCGTCGGGGCGCTATGTTCTTTGACATCCATGCGAAGAAGTGGAACACAGGATACTAGGTTTGAGCTGAAGGATGTTGCAGGAACAATGCAGCTTCAACGGCATCCTCGTCACTTGTGAGTTTTCTTGTGCTTTTGTGCTCACGTAAATCGTTGGAGAGAACTATCGGTACAGTATTTGGTTGGAGAGAACTATCGGTACAGTATTTGGTTTGAGGTAGATCCTTTCGTGGTCGAGGCGTAAACCAAAACGCGTTGCCGATATCAAAACCCTGATATCAGAGCTGGGTTTCCTGATTTCCTCATTGAAGCCATCAAGCATCGCAGCCTTGGTTTATCAGCTTATGATTATCAAGTGTCTGGTTACAATTCTAAAAGTAAAATGCCAATAACATATCTGTTCTTCCTGGTCACAAGGATACACTATTTTACAGAAGACCGGATTTGGAATGAGACTAAAATGGCTACGAGCAGTCATTGCTTTCTCTTTGCTTTCCTCTTATAACTCTAATATGCGTATAATTTTTCCTAGATATGTAAGTCTGGGATGGGGAATGGAAATTTAGACATGTTTGTATAAACTTCAAATAAATAAGACTCACGGTTCCCTAAATATTGCCTTGTTTTACTTGTCAGCATGTCCACGACGGCGATCTCTTAATCAACGGCTTCATCAGCTTATCCTCCTCCAGGGAGATCATTCCCAAATGGGACGGATCCTCAAGCATCATCTTCGCCACCAAGTATCCTGCTATAGACCATGTCTGGAATTTTCTCGCTTGTTTACCGATAAACCTACCCACTTTCCCATCATAATATTCTGGCCAACCGTCTTTGAGAAGTCGGCTTTCTGCCAGGTCAATGGCTCGTCTTGCAATTTGAGGTCTGCCAGTCTTGATGCAGGCAGCTGTTAGCAACCATAGAAGAACTGCAATGAAACAGAATGGAAAATGAAGGTTTAGATTATCCATGACTAAAAGCCTGCATCACATTCAAGAATAAGATAAGGGGAATGACAATGAAGGATACGCGAGATCTAGAAACCAGACAAAGGTTAAAACATAAAACACTTGAACTGTTCTCAATCGGATCAGTTAATTTGCTGCATCTAGCTTCCGTGCCCCTTTTTTTTTCTGCATCCACAATCATTTCTCACCTCTCTCGGTTCGTAGGGTGTGATCCTCCTACTCCTGTATCTCCCAAGTCTACGAAGTTAACTTAAACAGAATCATCCTGAGTACAATTGGGGATGTGAGACACCGGTTATTTCCATCCTCTGGTTTAGTCAGGGTCCAAGAGCTGCCTTGCTCTTGCCCAAAAGGACGTCCATAACCTGAACTCAAGGTTCAAGCTGGACTCAACTTTTCTGTAAAAAGTGCAAACAGCTAACATGAAACATCAAACTAACATATTTCAACATCTCCAATTGAATTCTCGGGGCCTTGCAACTCGGACAAGAACAAGTTACAAACATTTCTGATAAGCCAGTATCACCCAGAACCAATTAAACATAATGCGTAGGATGGACAGTAGCTAAATATCACGTTTCAAGCTGACTACAGAAGTCTGATGATCTATTTTGGTCCCGTTGTTTGAAATTTTGAAGCGCCTATGACATGTGACCATATGCTAATCAACTTTACTTTTATTAGGAAAAGATTGGAGAAACATCAAAGGAGATAACTAGCTGTTGCATATGCTGACTCACACTTGGACAATCTAGTAACTAAAGCACGCTAGAAAAGATAAAAATTAGGATGGACCATTGCTAACTATCCTACTATGCCGACGAGTGAAAGTCTGAGGATTCATATGGTCCATCCCTTGGAAAATTCCAAGGCATCTAATACAAGCTATCTTGTGCGAGCCTTTTTTTTCCCTTTTTCAGTAGGAAAAGGACAAATTGCTCATAACCAATGTAGATCGAATAACCAATAACAAATGTAGATTGTGATGTCATGCATTGTGAAGAATCTCAGACCAAATGAATATATGAGATAAAGAGAAAAGAAGGGGAAACCTGGCCAAGATCCGCCGTTGTGGTAACTCCATCTAGTGTTCTTGGGATCACAGCCTGTTACTATTCGCCATTCATGGCTTTCTATAGCAGGATATGTTATTTTCAGGGGCATTTCTCCAACCAGTTCCTCCCAGCGAGCTTCAATTAGGTCCATGATAGCCATCGATTGCTCAGGAGTAGCAAGGGAACAAAGGATGGCTACACAATTTCCCAAGGCAAACCAACGGAAATCCATTCTAGCAGGACTCACATTGCCGATGAAGTACCCACCACGAGTGGGCATGAAATCAAACACCCAGTCTGGGATTGAATCTGGGATCACATTGAACTTGTTTACTGCAGTATGAGAGTATTCTTCTGTTTTATACCGGTAAATGTCATTTAGTTGACGGAAATCAAGCCAAAAGTAGCTCCTCATGTGATAACTTAGGGCATGAAGACGCTTCACTATTCTTTCAACAAAATCCTTTCCTTCTGAATCGTGCTTCAGCATTGACAATGCTGAGCGAAGCGACATAAAGAATAGTGCTTGAATTTCAATGGGATAACCATAAATTCCCTACATAAAAGGAGAACAAAATTCAAAAAAAAGAGAAAACTAAAATAATGTATCATGATAGCCATTGCATTCAATTGTAATTGCAAATTTGCACATCTAGCAGTATAATAGTTGAAAAATGAAGGTTTAAGAATTAGGATGCATCGCAAACTTACCATTCTTCGATCGATCATGGAGCAGCCATCGGCACAAAGTAAAGTAGGAAATGTATCAAAACCTTCTGATAAACACAAGCTTAAAATGAGTCTCATCCCCTTCTGACACTCTGGCGACTCTGCCAAGGACATGTCACCGGTAGACTTCGTATACGCACGAAGTAGAATGATCCACCAGAACCCTGAGTCTACAGGAGCAACTCTCCCAATGGCACTTTCGCCGAAATCTGCAACTATGGTATCAGTTTTCCTTGTAGGATCATGGAGAACCTTGAAGCTAGCAGGCATTGCTCCCTCCCCGAGCTTGAACCGGTCAATTCTTTTTTCCCAGCCTTGGAGCTGTAGCGTCTTTAACAAGAAGTTCTTCGCTATATCAGGCTCACCATTCATAAGGAAAGCCAGCGCACTAGGCACAAAATCCCTCACAAAAACCTGTCCAACAAGCTAACATTAAACAACTTTTTGCACATGATTAAGAATACCAAAGACTAAGCTAAACAGATTTTAAAAATTGAAAAAGCATGAAGAAATGGATGCAGGATTACCTGATCATAGTTCAAAACTTCCTCTGAAGCATGATCATAAGCCGCAATTGTACCGACAGGCTGCCCTCTAAAGTACACCAGGGAACGTCGAATAGCATCCCAGGCTTCGGCAACCATAGGATGGGGCTCAAATGAGTTCCTAGCAGATGATGCTGGGGTGTTCAAGCCTGATCTAGCACCAGGAGAATACATATTCTCAAAATTCTCCACGCTTCCTCTATTCAATCCAATAGACAGTTCACTCAAGGACCTCTCGTCAAATGACCTTTGCCTCTCGATATTCAACTTCGGCTTATCAAGAAGCCGAGAGAGATCAAAATCGTCCATCTCCGAGATCGAACAGATAGAACTCACATTTCTGAGCCCCCCTACTTTACCGCCATCTCCATCTTCCAACTTCATGTCTCAAAACCCAAAACCACTACACAAAATCAAACAACCAAATGATAACCAATATGTTGATAGGGAAAAAGCTACCAGCTTATGATTTAAAATGTTGAAAAAAGCTTCCCAAATGGAAACACGGAGACACTAAGATGCTCAAACATGTGAACTCCTTGTAAAATACTCTTATTATAGACAAGATCAAGCCAAATCGGGAAACAGATTGAATAATGCAACGAATCATTGCAATTAATTACTAACATAGAATTGGATAAGGATGACTCTTTCACATTATCTTGATGAGATAATACAAATAGGATTCATGTTTAAACTGAATCACCTTCACAATAAATAACCTATATCCTTTCTCAAATTACACCAATAACAATCCTTATCCGTTCGAAAACACATAGAATCCACCAAATCATAACATTAAATCCTCAACAAAACCACAATCCATCAAATTATATTCCTCCGATCACATTCCAACTCATACACGTCGACGCAAACAGACCGCCTGCAGCAAATTAAAGTCAGATAAGCTGTTCTAAAGAAATCATAGCAATGGATCGACGACGAAAACCTCGAAAACGAGGATATAACACCACAGATCAGTAACCAGGACACGAATCCACGAAATGCACGTCGAATCCAACACCAGGATCACAAATTCAACAAACACAAACAACACGCGTCTCGAAATGTGAACAAGCAATTCGATTATGAGATCATCAGATCTAAACAACAACTAGGAGAAATGGATCAGGAATCGAAAGAGAAAGCGACGAGGAAGAGAGGAGACCTGATTAGAAGTGGTGCCGGAGCGCGAAATCCGCCGGCGATATCGACGGTGTTTTGATGATGCCGGACATCTCGCCGGAAAAGAGTCGCCGGATAGAGGTCGGCGGCGGCGGCGGCGGCGAGGAGGAGAGGAGGCGACGACTTGAGAGGAGATAGGGAAAGAAAAAAGACGACCTATGTAAAGAGAAATGTCATTTATAGTGCATCAACGTTTAAGAAAAAAAAAATTGTACAATGAGAATTCAACTGACGTTTTTGTTTTTGTGGGTGATGTTTTAACGTTTGGTTTGTTTTAAGAAGATGTTTTCTTGAGTTCATGGGTAACTGGGTTCAATAATAAAAATTGACTAAGTGATAAATTGATATTTTAATTTTTTTCTTTTCAATCAAACATTTTTTAATTAATAAGATTATATGTATAATCGTTTTTGTTTTTTTTATAAGATCAAGGGATAAAAAGATATCATTTTCATTTGAGTTTTTTGCTAGTAATTTCTATCACATGAATCATAAGTATAGGATAAGAAGATATTCACATGTATCAAATTAAGTGTCAAAATCACATTGCATCGTTTCACTTTATAATAAGAGGGCATTTTACATTTTTATAGTCCAAAATGAGACTTGTTATCATATAAAGTTATCAATATGTCTTCAAACATTATACACGATATTATCTAAAACATATGTTTAAAGTGTGAAATTATATTTTTGATAGATGTAGTGTTTGATCCCTTTGAACAAACGATAAAATTCATTCCGTTGATTGATACTGCAATGTTGATGTTTGTGATTTGCATAGATAATTGGTTCGATTTTATTTTTAATAATTATAATTCTTACTATTTTTTAAACATGTATACATACGAATTATTTTTAACGATTTACCTACATCAAATAGTCCAGAATGTATAATTAAACTCGAATATATCCCACACCAAATTACATGAATTATTTTATCCACGTTTAAATTATTATCCAGCATTCAAATAATTGCAACGTTAAGAAAACAGATTTATATGCATAATGTGTAACGAGGATGATTGTTCCATCCTATATCTATAGGGACTCCAGAATACAACTAGACCATCGTTACATGACCGAATTTCTCTCTTTCAAGTTTCAACACATATACATGACTCTTCCTCACTCCACAAGAATGAATGTTCCATCTTATCTCTATAGGGACTCCAGAATACAACTAGACCCCACCAGCCTAATTCGACACTAGTCTGTATATGTGACAACGTTGTTCGCTCTTGGGATGCAGTGAAGATTGTGTTATAGCGAACGGAACAACATGAAACAATAACAGAAAAGACTACAACCCGCTCTACAAATTTACACCAACACACGACTAAGAGATTAAACACCAGGAGTCCATACAAGTTAGAAGTCAAAAGACATAATATGCTATCTTCACCCGTAAAGACATCATCACAGCGGTGTGCCGGATCGCCCTGTTATTGATGAAGCCAGATCAGCATCCTGGAAGAGAATGCGTAGAGGCAAAAGAAGACGATCTACTTGCTGTGGACTCACTGTGACGAAGAGGGTTTGGTGGACAAGTAGACACACCGAGGTAACTTGAAGAACCATAGCTCGGGCTTGGTATGTATGGAGACATATACGTTGAGTTGAGTGGCGACAAGGATGGGTAACCGATGGAACGAGGAGAGACGAGATGAGAAGCTGGAGATCTTCGGGAGGATGATCGGGAGGCTGCCATGTTCATGTTCCTAAGATCGAACGAGCCGCGGCTGACACTCACTGAAGGGGAACGGTGATAGTAAGGAGGCTGAGAGCGAGGGATGTGAGGTGTATTCGAGAGGGAGTGATGCCGGGATGAGGAGCGGGAAAGTGGGCTCGGTGGAGCAATTTGGATGGCTGGTGATGACCGATGTGAAGATCTTGGTGATGAGAGTGCAGTTGAAGTCACTGATACTGGGCTGGAGGAGAGAAGTGGGGTGGATTCTGATGCCGGAGGTTCGCCATTAACAGTTCTTGCATCACGCTTGCAAACTGGGCAAAATGTTCTCCATGTTGTCAGCCAAGAATCCACACAGAAAGCATGGAACTCTATCAAAAACAAGAAAACCCAACGATCAGCATAATTTCAAAATATCCATCTGCAAAGAACTATGGGGAAACAAAAGCATACAAACTTCAAGCACTTTGCACACAAGTACATCAACAGATTCCAGAAAGGATCAAGTCCCATCTAAAGGCCCGTTATGCCGCCACTTTCAGATGAACCTAGAAGAAGAATTCAACAGTTAGTTCTTTTCACGAATGTTGTATAAACCAGACAGACTAATCTCCGTTAGAAAACTTTGTATCTCCCCTATCCAGTCCCCATTACGGATAAAAGGCGACTGAGCCAAGTACCAACTAGGTAAAACATGTGAGATCATTATTCATATTTGTCTTATCCAAGCTGATCCTATGTAATGGAACAAATTCCTATGAGAACATAGAAGAGCTAATCAAATATTTCAAAAGCTTCTGTTCTTCTCCTCCTACACTTTCAGCATGCGAGATAACTCGATCGAACAACCAACCAAGCTCTGCATTATGGAGACGATGGCGCCAGAACTTCAATTCAAAAGAATTAAAAAAAAAAAGAGGAATAGTGGAACCATGAAACTTCGTTATCAGGAACCTAACAAACAAATCCACCCACCATGGTGGGCCTTCAAGGTGCAAATGCAAGTGCAAGACCAGGACAGGCTTTGAGGAAATGGAAAAGGACCACTAATCAGCATTTGGGTAATTGTTAAAGCTCAATGTTGACTTAACAATAGGCATATACCAAACAAATACTAGGAATCGATAACATAGGAACGCAATAATAACCGGTAGGTACCGAAAATAATTGAGCCGGGAACAAAAAAACATGAATTATTGTTCATGAAATCCAAATCCGGTAGGTACAAAAGAAAAAGAAATGATATGAAGAAGCAATAAAGAGAGTTAACTTGTTGCGTACATGAAGTAAGATTTAGCTCAATGAAGTTAACCTTCCAACAAAAAGCGAAGAAAAACACAAGGTTTCATAGGATAAGATAAGCCTGTGTCTAAACCAGCTATGCAGTGGACAATAGTGATCACAATGAATTCAAATTAATATGTTGATCGCACGAAGGGTTAAGAAGTTGATAAGGCAAACTAAGCTCTAGGTAAGTAATTTCCATTCGTTATCAGCACGATCAATCAGCTTCACGTGAAATTTTCAAATGTTGTTGAGAATAGATAAATCATCCCAAGTTTTGTTCGAGTTTCATAGAGAATATATTTTTAAAAGCGTTAGATTGAAAAAGCTTGGAAGAAATCACTTACTATGTCGACATGGAAGAACTCGAAGCTTTTCTCCAACTCTATAATCTTCAAGGCATATGGCACAGGTTGATGCAGTGCAATTGTCCTCCAAAACTGTCGTGAATACTAAACTAGGCATTGCTTTCACAAGATGATTACTCATCCCATGAAATTCTCTAACCCTCGGTCGAGGTGGCTCACGTCTAATGCGATGCCTCCTAACAAAGAAGCAGATGGCCAGCACTGCAGACATGGCAAGTAGAGAAATGAAAGAGATGGCCACAATAGCCCATGCCGAATTTTCAAAAGTTGGGACGATCCAAATCTTGATGGTGCTATCACCCACATACTTCTTCAACTTCTCGCCAGAAGCTTTAGATACAAACACTGCAGGGATTTTTATGCCGGCGGAATTACCTGCCACTGTTTTGCAAAATGACATTGTAAGAGCTCTAACATATTACACCAGGTATTTCTATCTTATACTTGTAAGAGCTACTATCTTGAATCAATCCAACACCACTTTCTTAGATCGTCCAATATATTTGAAGACTTGACGCGTCCAAATGCTGTTTGAAATTAACGTTGCTTAATCTAATGCCTAAACAAGATCTTCGAAAAGATAGCAACAAAACACTCAAAATTAACACTAACTCCATCAGGATTACACATAGGACACAAGGAATATACCATTTCTAGTCTCCTAAAAACACAGACTCATAATGTTAACTTCAGTCGACCAGAAGAATCAAAATGTGAAGGGAAGACATTACTTGCAACCAAACCGCCACCATCCTCGTTATCATACACAATGGCAGCTTCAAAACCAGCCTTCTGTGCTTTTCTAACTTTCTCCTCAAAACTACACCCTCCTCTTATGATCATCGCGAACGGAGAAGTGTTGGTACCGCCAGGCTTAACGTCGTTTAACAAGTTCGAACACGCATCAATCGGTTCCGCCTCATATAGATGGCCACACAAACCAGTAGGATTCACCGGAGGCGCTGAAACACAACATTTGATACCAACTTTCAACACAACATCACAGAATTTCCACAAACCATGAAATTGAACACAATATTTACAATAGTAACAGTGAGTAAACTCACCAAAGTTCGCAGCAATATCCTCGAACGCAATCGAAGCATTCTTGCCTATCACAGCGAACACAGCAGCTGATGTTAATCCACTCATCATACTGAATACAGTATAAAACATTACCAAGACACTAATCCGTCGATTTCTAAACCTAATCCTAACAGCCATGGATTAAAACAAAGCAAAAACCACTCCAAAAATTCTCAACACCCACTTGATCTCAAACCAAATGGGTACACGAAACTTCAAGAAAGATCAAAACCAGCACTTTCATTCAAAACCCATGTCACGAAGAGGCTGAATTTCACAGAATTGAAGATAGGCACATCGCGCTTGAATGAATTTTTGGGATTGAATAGGAAAAGACAGCTCTGGATTGCCCAGAAAGGAAACCCTGATTTCTACCCCAGATTGGGCAATAATCAATCAGCAAATGGGACATCGGATTAGGATTTTCGTGATTGAAACATCGGATTCCATCTGCAACATTCAACTGAGAAATGAAAAAAGAAAAGTGTTGAGAAATTGGGGGAATTTTGCAGAGATTTTGTGAAATTGAGATTGAAGAACTGTGGAATGTTGAGACCAGAGAGAATGTTGAGTTGCAGTATATTTTGTTGTAATTTTTGCAATTAGTATTTGTATAATAATCTGATATTATTGTGCATACAGTGATGAAAATGGTGCTCACAGGATAGTTCTGACGATAATGATTTTTTTTAATGTTGTGGATTTGGATGAAATTTTTTATGTGTAGGATTAGTATTGTGTGCACATTGACGAAAGAAGAAATAAACAATAAAATGGACCTACCATGTCACGCTAGAGTCCCATGCTTAAATATTATCTGCGCATTATCTGTTTGTTTTGTACTGCCTGGTTGGTCGTTGTGCTGCTTTTGTGCCCATCATATTCGGATTCGATATAGACTCAGTTTAGTCCATCTGGAATATTTCATTTATGTTCATGCATGGAAAGAAAACGCAAGTACTTTGTCAGCATAGAACCATGCTGAAGATAACATTAACCATGAACAACATTCGCAAAAGGAGAAGAAAAAAAAAGGATGAATGGTTCAAAATTCCCAATAAAAAAATTATATTTTTATTTTGATTTTGATTTTTATAATTTATATATACATAATTATAGTGCACTCGAATATGATATATAATTCACACAGCCTTTGTTTACTGTTCATAAATAAAAATAAGTAACAAAACGTGGGTGAAAATTCAATTAGGATTTTTTGTCCAATTTGTCTAAAATCTCTCCAATTGGACAAAAATGTCCAATAAAAGTTTGACTCATGTTTTGTTAATCCGTTAATATTCATCAACGATAACACTGATTTTGTGAACTATATATCATATATATGTGCATTATCGTTTCGTATATATAAACTGTAAAATCAAAATGAATACTAAATTATAGAGAAACCTTCATTGAAATTTTTTCTAAATTATCTCAGGTTAAAATTCATCTACATAGCATTTGAAATCAGAGTTGCACACTAACCGAATCAAGTCGAGTGTCAACGAATTTGATCTCAAACTTTGACTTTTCTTTTTGAGTGAGACATCAGTCAATCTCAAACACCAATGAAAAACTTGAGCTCAAACTTAATTCAAGTATGTCTTATCGAGTTTCGAACTACTTTTTGTATAGTTTGTCGAATATCAAATTAAGTCAAATCTGTCGAATCGAATCCAACCATTGTATTGATGTTACTAAAAAATTTAAGTGTTTTTATAACTTATACTCATGTAATGTTATCTATCGTCATAAAAAATCTATTAAAATACACAACATTATAGAAACTTGTTAATCAACAAATAAAAATTATAGAAATTTGTTAATCAACAAATAAAAGTGTTCTAAAAAATGAGAAGCAATGAACGACAAATAAAAAACACAAAAAATAAGTTTATATCATTATATTCAATGATCTCCACCAAACTATTACAATACGAGTATAACAAAATATCTTCTATATGTAAGATCATATTAGAAGTCTGCGAATCTAGCAATTGTTGTAAGCTACGACTCTTAACAAGTTTATAAAAGATAGAACAATTGTTACTTATATATGCACAATAGATATTATCAACTTACTAAATCGATATTATAATAGGAATCAATAACAAACATGATAAATCATATATAATTTTGAGAACAAAAGTAAATTGTTAATCAATGTTCAGGAGGACTCTTAAAAATTTTATGGATGAATTCTATATTATTTTATATAATAGTTGTTAATTTATTAATTTTAATCGAATCGTTGGATCGAACTCAAACTCGATCCCATTTGTGAACACACGAGCCGAATTTGAATCGAACTCATCGAACCTATCGATCCGAAATACTTGTCAAGTTCGACTTGACTAATGAAGTCGAGTCGAAATGAGTCGAACCTTAATCGAATTAAACTCGAACAAGTCGCGAACTATTCGTTTCGAGTACAACCCTATTTGGAATTAGTGTTGTCATCGATTAATGCCTCGTGGCTAATATTCATGGATTTTTTCAAGAAAGAAGACTTCAGTTCCCTTCACAATTCACAATGGAAGAAGAAGCAAATGGGCTTTGGATGGAATTCAAACTTCAACGATCGTATTGGGTTGACCTGAGAATCAAGATTAAAGCATATTGGATTGGGCTTTTGCTCCATGACTGAAAGAGGTTTTTGGGCCCTCAGCATGGTCTCTTCCATGATAAAGGGGGCCGAGCATTTCACTGACCACACATGAAATGACATAGAATAGACAAAAAATAAATAAAATAAAGCAACATATCCACGTATTTTCATATAGAGAATACCTAACTTTATCCCTATTCCCTATGAACATAAGTTTATAGTGAGGAGGATGTCGAGTGAAGTATTCAGGATGTCGAATTCCTAATATCATAATTTTTAAAAAAGTGATTTATTAATGAATCAATCTTTTTATTTTATATCATATGATATATAATGTATTATAAATAAAACAAGGAAAAATAAACTAATCATGAAGAAAAAGATCAAAAGTCAACTTGCACAATATCAAGGCAAGAGGCATATGAATCATGAAGAACAGGAAATGCGGGCCGGGGATCTCGAAATATCAAGTTACGCTTTTGTTATACTATGAATTGATTTAGCGTGCACGGCAAGCGTGACAGTTTTCCATTTTGGATGTAAGAATTCATGTTTGTATCAGTCTTCTCTATGATTAGGCTTCGTGATTTTGCACCATTAAAGTCAATGAGTAGAAATCGTTTGCGTGATAATACAAGAGCGTGTTTGACCGTAAAGTTCTACGATTCTACCCAACGACCAGCCTCGTGGATAGACACATTAGAATCGGGTTTTTCTTAAGGGATTGTAGTAAATGCACCTTAACAATTGAGATTTTTAAAAATAGTGGACTTCAACATTTTGAAAAACAATTATTATTATTTTATTTGTGAGAGAGACTGGGCACCTTAACAATTGAGATGTTTAAAAATCGTGGACTTCAACATTTTGAAAAACAATTATTTTTTTTTAAATTTGTGAGAGAGACTGGACTCTACAAGGTGCAATTACTACAATCCCTTCATCCGGTTTTCCTAATGAAGAATTATGCTAGGACCAGACGTTCTCCTTGTGGTATCAGTGTCGTCTAACCGGTGCTACGATCAAGTTTTGATACTCTCTTTCTTCATATTAACTACAACATATATATATATTATATTATTTTATATGCATGAATATAAATATAGTTTTTATATCAAATCATGTCTGATCGTCCTGAAATATGTATTAGGTTGAAGGATACAATTTACACAATCATTAATACTTCACGATAAATTTATAAAAAAATAACGTTTAAACGTCGTTATACGTGTGTTAAACTTTATATCGATATATGTGTAAATCAAAATGTTTCAATATTTTTAGGATTTTTTTTTTTTCAGGGTAACTGAGCCATCTCAGCAAGAGTCAATTGAGGTGGTTTTCTAAGTTTGTGCATGTAACTGTTGGCCTGAGCGCTTTTTTCGTGGTCATGATAGCGAATTCACATGCCTGGACTCAACTTTTATAATTTGGTCGAGTCATTGTCTGTCTTCTTAAATATATCTATGAAAATTGGATTCATTAATCTCATGTAGGTGATCAGTATCAATTATCATACTTACTCAAGACGATACCAGCATGGCCATATATCTCGTTAAGTAGTTAGATTAACACAGTGAAACTGATTTTAAACAGTTTGAGTAAGTGAAATTTGAGTGACAACTACAGTTATAATTGCTATGGAGAAGTTACCCTGAAGTAACATGCATACAGATAATGAAACTAATATGCAATTACAATACTAATTGCTTCCACATGCACATTAAAACCCATCAACCCGAAAAAGATGGCCGCTGGAGCTTTGATATGAATGGCATCGATTATCTATTAATGATCCTAGTATCACATCTTCTTCGATACAATATCGAAAAATTAATTTTACAAAAACTCCAAACAGATAGTAAAAACCTATTACGAATCACAACAAGGTGAACCCCACATATGACTTGCAACAATCATTTTAGATAAGTTTTTTTCTCCCCACACAATTTGGACATTATCATCAAGAACTTTCATATTCAAGATAAAACTTTGGTCCCACATTCATACATAGCTTGAACAACTAGTTGGCTATTGGAGTAGTGTCGAAGTTATAATTGAGAAATTTCTCGCCAAATCTCTCCCAACTTCGATGCAGTTGAGATGCAATAAGAACAGAGTTTTCTCATATAGTCTAACCATTAGTACTATTATTAAGATATCATGAGATGCTATGATTTCCTAAAAGCTTACTATTTATCCCAATCATAGAAACTTCAAAGCAAAACAAAATAAATTAATCACATAATTCTATAGACGGGAGTAAAATTTTCCCACTATCATACTTATATTGATATCTTAAAAAACATCAAATCTGAGAAAAAAATGATTTAACATTAAATTAATCCGTTTTAAAAAATAATAGAAAATTAAACACTTATTTATTCTAAAAGACAAAAACCTTGAAAAATCATTTCAATTCTAAATTTAAACTTTTATAACTTTTTTTTAGAAAAGTATGGATCAAAGTTGTACACTGAAAGAAGCCAACACCGTTCATCAAAACATGGTGGCTATGTGATGCTAGAACATTATGTAATTTAACTTGAAAGTAGTAACTTGCAATCATATACAAGTAGATCATTGACACTAATCAAAACTCAACCAAAAAAAAAAAAAAAAAAGCACTAGAAACTCTTACCATGCATAAATATTATTGTAGTAGTAGTAGTAAATCACTTATCTACATGATCGTCACGGTTATTAATCCCATCATCATCATCATCACCGCCGGTAACCAGCATAGCAAGCCGGAATCCACCGACCGCGCAATCCAACCCGACCCTTACCCTCTCCGTTTCTCGATCAGATCATACCCAGCATTAGTAATCCTCTTCACCCTCGGCACAAAAACAATACTCTCAGCAACCCCACAACTCCATTTACAATTATACCCCGCAAATCGCCCCCTCGATCGCTGCCCCCTCGATCCGATCAATCCGACCCCTTCTCCATCATTCGAGCACTGAATCAACGCTTCCACGAACGGATCTCGAAGAAATCGATCCCCTTTTGTAAATTCCCAATTGCTCTGTTTTTTGACAATCGGAGGCAGAGGGAGCTTGAGAGGATTGGAAACATCACGTTTCGAAATTGATGATTTGGGTATGCCTGGAAATTGTTCCCAAGAAAAGGGTACGGCGGCGATGCAGGAATAATCTCGAAGAGGAGTGGTGGGGCTGAGATGAGGGGAGGATGGAAAGGAAGACGAAGAGGAGGACGAAGACGAAGAGGACGAGGAGTTGCTCCGGCGAGATGATGGGAGATTTGTTGGGGTTGTGATGGGGAGAGTTGGGTTTGGGAGAGGAAGGGGGTGGGGATTTTGGCTGGAATCGGTAGTGGTGGGCGGCGGTGGAGTGGTCGAGGGAGTTTTGGGGTTTGGTGAGGACATGAGCGAATTTTTTGTCAGAGGACATGAGAGTGGCTCTTTGGTGGGTTTTTGAGTTTATACTGACGGGGTTTGGAAATTGAATTTTTGGGAAATTACAATTATGACAATAAAATCAATTGTCCTTGGGGCTAAAATACGAGTAGGATTAAATTCAGGGTATAAATGATTACTTTTAAAGTATTTTTTTTGATAAGTTTATTTTTGGATGATTTATTCAAATCTATAAAAAAAATTAAAAATAATTTTAAAAAATTACACAAAGGATAATAATCACAAATATATATAAATTTAAAATATAAAATCCTATATTTTCTTCATCTCATATCCATCACCAAAATCATCGTCCGATCTCTCACCGAAATCCGACGTAGTCGGAATCTTTGTGATTAAAAGATGATTCTCCTTTTACCCAACACAATAACAACAACACAAAACAATATAAATACTTAACCGACGTTCTATTTCTCATATAAGAGCGCCTTATGAAAAATAGAGTGTATTTATAAAAATATAGAGCGCCTGAAGCAAAAATAGAGCGATTTGAATTGGATACTGCTCAATTCAATTCCGTCGAGGTTTGCTTTCTCGTTTCTACATCTAGCAACTAAATTCGGTCATTTTATCGCTCAATTCAAAGTCGATCATGGCTGCGAGCTCCTCGACAACAAGGACGACGACGGAGTGATTCCGATAGCTCGTGATGATGGTTGTCACATTCCACGTTGTCGTATTCTACTCCATCACCAACGCCTTCGTCAACAACAACAATATTATCATCGCAAACTTATTATTATCATTGTCATCATCACCGAAATTTGCCTCGCCCACTTGACAATCCTCTCCGCCTTCTTGCTAATCCTTCCCTCCTCTTTCAACGCCATCTTCTTCACATCCCTCTCTAACATCACTTCACTTCCCTTCCATCTTGCTCAATTCACGATAAATCAATCTCAAGTGATCCCTCGCAGCATCCTTCACTTCCCACTCAATTGCAAGCTCATCCACATCGAACCCTAACCCCTTGTCCCCATCATCGCTTCCATCGGACTCTCCTTCCTTTGATGCCTGAAGTTCCGGCATAGTGGTGATTGCGCAAGGGGTTAGGCCGGAGGAGGGGAGTGGGCAGCGGCATTGGCCATGTATTCGGTGGAGTTAGAGGGGGAAGAGGAAGGAGTGAGCGGGAGTGGAGAAGTTAAAATTGTAGTTTTCGGGAAAACTTTTTCCGTGTGTATATTTTGATAATTTGTCTTTTATTTTTCATTCTAAAAAATGATGTTCTTGATTTAGTCTTTTTTACTCTACATTTAATCATTTCTTATGGGTATTTATTTATAATTACAAGCTTTAAAACTAATATTTTTAATAAATATAATAACAACTTGGTGAGTTTGTAGGTAACCATACATAAGCTGATTTATGATTGGATGTTGGATTTGAAAATCAACATTTGAGATTAAAAGTATAATTTTTTCATTAATTGAAAAGAGAGAATTAATCTTCAATCTCAACCTTTGATATCCACATCACATCTAAAGATCTAGTTAGAAATAACCTTATTTGTGTCTAACCACAAATCCTTTTTGTCCCTTAATAACCCAGACGAGGATTTGGATGCGATATTTACCGATGTTATTTATCATAATAATATTATTTTTGATGAGCTTATCATTGTTCATTTATTACTAAGCCAAAATATTACTCCCTTCGTCTCAAAATAAATGTCATAAATTGATCGACACGGGATTTTATATAATACATGTGTTGAATTTTTGTGAAATTTGATGAATAAATAATTTTTTTTGATGATAGTGGATTTCCTATAAGAATTGTGAAAAAAATAATGGGTATACTGTATCTGAGTTTGATTGATTTTATATTTTTCTAGATATAAAATTTTTCAAATGAAATAAATTATAATTATTATAGGATATCCAAAAAAACATATTATTTATTAGGCATATCAAATGTGTTTCTTGCAGCAATCATTGTGGCTTGTGACGATCAATTACATTTCATGTGTAGTATAGTTGTTGCTTGAGATTTCCAGCCTTGGAACTGGATCTATTTATCTAATGATAAAGTTAACTTCTGTCTATTTAAGTGTTCATTATGATACTTCATGCTGTAACGCGCGTCCTTCGGAATCAAGCAAGTAAACTGCAATATTAAATAGTGTGTTATAGTGGGATATTCTTCGACTTAATTTAGTGATTTGTGATTATCATTTGTAATTAACTAGTTAATTGACCTTTCACATGCATATTGCTGATTGTTTTCCTGGAAAAGAATTATCTTTACCAATTTTACCATTTGACCAGGAGACATGCAGTATAAATTCTTTTTGTCCTGTTTGAAAAATGGTAATGATTACTGTTTCTTTGGTTTTTTTTTTTTTTTTTGGATAAAAGGTAGTAATGATTAGTGTTATTTTTAGGCAAAAGCATTTCTACGTTTTGTCATAAGATGCTTATTTAGAAAAGGACTTCTCTATATTTTTGTGACAAATTGCATCATGAAACTCTATATTTATTTAAGATAAGAATCTTTTGCATAGTCGCTAACATGGTGATTATCAATAACAACAAAACTATCCTAGCCATGTTGCCAGATTAACGCACTATATTAATAACTAAAAAACTATTTCGTAGATTGTACAGGATAAAAAATTATAATAAAATAATAATGTGAAATGACTTATATCACAAAAAAAATCGATACATTAGTTTTTCATAATTTATGTTTAAAAGAATTTTTGTTATTCAGTTTATGTTTTTTTTTTCTTTTATGTGATATAGATAAGTTATTTTTATTTTATATAAAGATTGATCTATTTTTTATTTTATTTTGAATAGGTAAATGCTTGAATATTTTGATTTTTTTAAAATAATATTATCATTTATTTTTTGTTTTAAATCACTAATCTAATTATTTGTTTGTGAAAGATATTGTTTATAAGATTAAAAAAGAATTCTTCATATTAGATTTAATAAAATTTAGGTTACGGTGGTTGATGAGAGGAGGAATCAGGATATTGTTTTAATTTTGATTGGTTAAGATATATGTTAGATTAGATTTTATTTAATTGGTTTCAATTATTTTAAATGATAATAATATCCTTTTGTCGTTTGTTGCGTTTAAAGATGACTGGATAATACGATATATATTAGGTTAGGTTGAATTGGAGTATGATTAGTTTGGAACTTAGAGCATGTCAAATAAAACAAGCTATTTTTGCATGATCATAGTTATAAATTACCAATGAATAGTATCAAAATGACTAAATTTATCTATATTATTCCAATCATGTTATGCTAAATTTTAACATTGTTATTTTTTCATCACCTTTTTCAACTACACTAACCAAAATTGATGATGCAACAATGACATGGCAAAAATATCATAGGTATTTTCAATATTAAATTTGACAATGTATATAACAAAAGTCATAGTTTGACAAGAAAAAAGTATGTATTGAAATACACATTTAATGACATATTGATATATTATGAATTTGGTTATTCAAATGCAATGCCCATTAAACTTCCTCTTTGGACAAATAAAATTAAACACGCATGGCTTATTGGAATTTGACGACAATTGGGGTTTGCCGTTAAGGTTATTTTTGGGAACTCATTAAGGCCTGTTTGATATCGTTAATTTGTTTTCTGTTTGCTCCGTGAAGACCATATGAAAAATGTTTGATATGGTTTGTTGATTTTTATGAGATAGAATCAAAAGAAAAAACAACTATTCTTTTTTTTTTTTTTTTTTCTGTCACCCGATTCATATACATGGAACGGATCGATCGGAGCCTACTACCATGCCAACTATTATGCTGATGCGCTTCAACTCTATGATGCAATTGACAAGGATAGGGGTCTTGTGATGAATGAGCAATTGTGCCTTGTTGCTCTGAAGATTTGCTGAAAGCTTGGGCTGCGGGAGAAAGCAATTCAGATTCTTTGAAAGATGGAAGAGTCTGGAATACATGTTTCTAATGTATCTTTCAATCTTGTGATTGTTTCCTGTGAGGCAGCTGAAAAGCCGGAAATCGCAATCCAAGTTTACGTGCATATGATTCATGTAAGGTGCACGCTGGACACATATACTCATCTTTCATTGATAAAGATGTTGCATTTTGGGATCCATGTGGCCTGAACTAGTGAAGATATTCGGTTGACCAAAAGAAATTTTTCGGGATTTTCTTTTGAAAAAACTAGTGAAGATATTGAAAGTATGATCTTTTCTATCAATGATTTGACTATCTTTCCTTGTGCATTTTGTCTCACGACGTTAAAACGAACTGAATAAACCTTCTTGTCTAGTAACCCTAGTTACATTTTTTCTTGCAGGCGACACCTCCTGATGCTTCTGCGTACAATGCTGTAATCCATGGATTGTGTTTTAAAGGCGAGATCCGGTTGGCCAAAAAGATGTACGCGAAAATGAAGTATCTTGGCCTAGCTCCTAGTCGTAAAACCCGAGCTTTGATGCTTCAGTTCCAGCAAGAAAAAGGTGGATGAAGAAAGGATGAGAATGTCTCCCCTTTGATTTCTTTTGAAAATTGCTGCTTATACTTTTGCATGTGATTAAAATTGAGGAGTAAGCTCTGCTGCAATGGTGAATGGTGACATTCAACTGAATGCTATAGTGTTCAGTGCGACCTTGTTGAGTGTCCTAAGACCTTCTATTCGCAAAAGGGTAAGCATTTACAATCTTATCTCTCATCAGCATGAAAAGTCCTTGGTTATCTAATATTTTTCTGTGGCTGACACATCTCGTCTTCTCTTGTTTGTGTTGCTTGACTTTTAAGCCTACTGCCTATGTATGAAGGTTATGCGAGCTCTTTGAGATCCTTGGCGATTTTCAAGTTTAGCTACATTGTCAATAGAACATAAGTGGACAGACATATGCCGAAACGGGAAAGGAGTTACTGACCACCACAACCTTGTACAGTTGTACGTCTGCTGCAAGCTCCGAAGAGTCAAAGCACCACTCTCATTCCATATAGGTAACTGCCTTTCTAGTTAAAGGCTTTAGCATTTACACCAAAGTTTTTGGATAACAGAGGATATTTCGTTATAAATATTGCATTTACTCTTTGTTAAACAGTTCCTGGGAGTTTCGTTCACTCTAAGTTCATCCATGTCTGGGAGTTTCGTTTGCTTCACAGCCAGTCCACTTCACGGTTCTTTTATAAGAAGGGAGGGGAGATCGAGAGAGAGAGACCGTGAATTATAAAATGGAAAGGAGCAGTGTCCTTTGCCGCATAGGCTCGAGCAGGATGATCTCTACCAGAACTGCGGCCTCCATGTTTGTGCTTTGTTGTCTCGTAGCTGTTCATTTGAGCAGCGAGACTGAGGCAGTGGTCGGAATAGGGGGGAGGGATAAAGCTCCATCTCCCTCTCCTTTTCGTGATATATACATTGCTTGGACTGGAAGAACTGGTAGATCCTACCATCTTTCGATCCTGGCTTCCGTGCTTGGAAGGTATATGCCACCCACCCGCCTGTGATCAATTGCTAGCTTTCAAATAGATTGTAGATAAATATCTCTTCCGTGTTAAAAAAATAATTGCGACAGTTTGACTTTTTGTGTACCAAGACAAATTTATCTCAATTCATGTTGCAGTCTGACCAATTAAGGTATGCATGTTGAAGCTGGATTCAATCATATAAGTTGATATATGCTCGCTGTAAAGTTTTCTCATGTTGCATCCATGTCTTATGTTGAATCTGATAGCAAAAACGCAGCTAGACGAGCTTTTGTCTACGAATTCTCCTATAACTCCGCGTTTGCTGCCAAGCTAACTCGTAAACAAGCTTCAATCATGTCAAGTACGTTATCTTTTAACTCCTCAAAAACTGACTGCAGATTTCGATGATTACGTTGATTGATTTTTCGTTGTTTTTGCAGAACATCCCGACGTCACCCAAGTTACTCCGTCACATATTTATTATCCGATGAAAGGAGAATTGGGACGAATCAATCCGTAGACTGGAAACTGATTATACATCGTTGCATTCCTGATTCCCTTGAGCATCTTCCGTGCTTGTTTTGAACCTATTCGAGGATTATCTTACTCTTTCTTGCGATTACACTTGAATGTGGTACATTACTTGAGCATAATGATAAATGTATACTACTTATGCCTGAAACTGTTTGATGGTGTGCTTTGGCTTGTGGAATATTTGGACTATGATCTTAGATGAATTCTGATATTTGGATTAAGCAATTTAACCAACCATATCTGAATTCCAGACGAGATATGATAAGGAAGCTCCCGTGGTTGTAATTAAGAAATCAAGTTGGCCAACCGGACAACTTAGCATATAAGTGTGTTATTTCAGTATTGATAAACAAAATTATTTGATATTACATATAAGTGTGTTATTAGGATATATTCAATTGTGAATATTTGTTTGAACTCATTTAATCTTTATAATCCATTAATCTTTAGTTAGCATCATATTTTTTTTTTTTCCAAATGGTTTTAATTTTCTGTTACACTTTATTCAAAATTTTCTCTAAAAAAACATGGAAGTATATAAAGTGTTTATAGTTTTTGTTATTGATTTTATGTTTCTATTATTAATTTTGATTTTCATAACTTTAAACAGTAATACCAAACAATCCCTAAATAACCGTTATGGTTTGATGTCACATATTGGTTGTTTTGCATGATCAAGTATAATACCTACTTCTGCAGTGGCAACAAACAATAGGATCGAGCTATGTAACCTACGACATTGAACCAAAAGTATATTACATATTCCCTCCATCTTATAAAATATGCAACATTATATAATAAATATATTATTCATTAGTATTTTGATACATTATTTTTTATTATTAGATGATATGACATGAAATTTATTATGAGCCAGAATTATAGTACATAACTTAAATTATATTTGATGTTTCACGATAAAAATTACTTCCTTTGTGCACTTATCGAGATGAAGTTTGAATCGTGTCACGGGACGATTAAACGTCATTTTTTTAAAAAATTATCGTAAAATATTAATAATAATTTAAGTTATGTATTTTAATCTGACACTAATAACATGATTTTCTTATGTCTTTAAGCCGATAAAAAAAAATTAAAATACGTGTTAAATATTATAATGATTAGTAATATTGTTTATAATATAAAAAAAAAAATTATTTGATCATCTCACGACGCATTCATTAAATGATGAATTTTATGATATAGGTGACATGTTTTTTATGAGAGGGGGTAGTATTATAATATGAAGGGAATGTGTGTCGAGTGATATCTAATGATTGAAATTTAAATAATTTAATTTCAATCCTTCATCTTAATTATTTTAATTTAAATAATTATTTTAATCCTTTAAAACATATAATACCAAAATCCATTACAATATTGTTTTGAAAGAAATTATTGCCGAACATCCACATACCGGAGAAAAAGAGGGGAGAAAACCAGAACAAAAACACAAAACCAGACAACCTCAAATCAACATATGACAGATCAAGATTGACAAATCAAACGACGGTTGAATCTTTCCAATCAAATCAATCCAACCATTTCAATTCCACCTGCGAATTTCAAATCCCATCAACGAATTTTCCTCCCATGAAGGAAATCCCAATCGGGTCAAATCACCCATTCTCAGGTCAATAGATCAAATCCAAAGCTCAAAATCCCCAAAAATGGAATCGGAATCGGCGCCGGAGAAGCCAACACCGCCGCCGGCGACGGCGGCGAGGAAGCCAGCGACACTGGCGACGATACCCACATACATGGTGTTGCCGTATCAAACACCAAGACTCAGAGATCATTTCTTGATAGGCAAGAAACTAGGACAAGGGCAATTTGGGACAACATATTCTTGCATTGAGAAATCGACAGGTGATCGATACGCCTGTAAATCAATCCCGAAACGAAAGCTGTCGTGTAGGGAAGATTATGAGGATGTGTGGAGAGAGATTCAGATAATGCATCATTTATCTGAGCACCCAAATGTAGTTAGGATCAAAGGGGCTTATGAGGATTCCGTGTTTGTGCATTTGGTGATGGAGTTGTGTGCTGGTGGGGAGCTGTTTGATAGGATTTTGCAAAAGGGTCATTATAGTGAGAGACAGGCTGCTCAGTTGATGAAGACCATTGTCGGTGTTGTTGAGGCTTGTCATTCTCTTGGGGTTATTCATAGGGATCTCAAGCCTGAGAATTTCTTGTTCGCGAGTGAGGACGAGGATTCAAAGCTTAAGGCCACTGATTTCGGTCTCTCCGTATTCTATACGCCTGGTTCGATCCATATCTCTGTTTGCGAATCTGTGGTTTGAGTCTATCTTCTCGTCTACTTTGTTGGTTGCCTCTTTATACCTGCATATCACTCACCTGTTCTTTGTTATTATAGCATGATTTGGGGCCTAAGATATCAGGGATGCTGTGTAGAAGTACACGGTTGTATGAGGTGACATGTTTTACGTGGGCTCTATAGTGATATAGTGTCTCTTTTTTTTTTTTTTTCCGTGTTTCCCAGATCAGAAATTTACAGATGTAGTTGGAAGTCCCTACTACGTGGCGCCTGAAGTGTTGTGCAAGCGCTATGGTCGTGAAATAGATGTATGGAGTGCTGGTGTGATCCTTTATATATTACTAAGCGGAGTTCCTCCCTTTTGGGCTGGTAAGCATAGGATTAATTATGTGCTCTGAAGTTTTTATGGAAAGCATCCATCTGAATTCTTTTTGCTCACTTCCTTGGATTACTATTCTAATTTATGCGTCTTATTTCTTGCAGAAAGTGACTCAGGGATCTTCAGACAGATTTTGCATGGGAAACTAGACTTTGAATCTGACCCATGGCCAAGTATTTCGGATAGTGCGAAGGATTTGATTAGGAAAATGCTAGATAGAGATCCGAAAAAAAGAATTACAGCACATCAAGTTCTTTGTGAGTCATTTTTAATTCCAAAAGTTACCTGAAATTGTTGCCATCTTGTGTAAATGGAGACAAGCCGCTGCCTACTCAATACTCATTGCCTGTATTGATATGAAGTTGTGATATTCCTGTTTAAGGTCATCCTTGGATTGTGGATGACACTGTGGCACCGGACAAGCCTCTTGATTCTGCAGTTTTAACCCGTTTGAAGCAGTTTTCGGCAATGAACAAGCTTAAGAAGATGGCATTGCGGGTATGATATGCTGTGCTTTTCTTGAACCTAGTGTTTCCTGTTAAATTTTGAGTTCTTTGTATAACGAGTTTCGGTTTCAGGTTATTGCTGAAAGACTATCAGAAGAAGAGATTGGTGGTTTGAAAGAGCTGTTCAAGATGATTGATGCTGACAACAGTGGGACTATAACTTTTGAAGAACTGAAAGAGGGACTTAAAAAAGTTGGTTCCAATTTGATGGACTCCGAGATCAAGGATTTGATGAGCGCGGTACAGTTTAAATTCTCCTTTCTGTGGTGTTTTTCCTGCGTTTGCACTTATTGCAACTTACCACTTGCATATTTCCATTTTATCTCCTTAAGAGTTGGTACTAGTATGCGGCCCATCGAGAAACTTGCTATTGTAGGCATTTTCTTCAAAACTTCTTGATGTAGTAAGAAAGCATATTTCATTGTGTGAGTGATGAAGCTAAAAAGAGAATAAAAGGTTGATTTAAACAAGGTCATGATGTATGGCGGGACTTATCATCTTAATTGCATGTTCAAATGTCTAAATCTTATTCAAATGTAGGCCGACATTGACAATAGTGGAACAATCGATTATGGAGAATTCCTCGCTGCTACCTTACACATTAATAAAATGGAGCGGGAGGAGAACTTGGTGGCAGCCTTCTCGTACTTCGACAAAGATGGTAGCGGTTATATAACCATTGATGAGCTTCAGCAGGCAAGTCAGGAGTTTGGCCTTGGTGATGTTCATCTTGACGACACGATCAAAGAAATCGACCTGGATAATGTTAGTTTAAGTCTCCCTTTGTACTTTTCTCTGTCCCTTTTATGTATCCATTTCATTAGCCTGTGTTGCTGCTAACTCCGTATTCTTCGAATCCAATAGGATGGCATGATAGACTACGGGGAGTTTGCCGCAATGATGAAAAAGGGCGATGCAGGGATAGGAGGGAGAAGCATGAGAGGAAACCTGAACTTCAATTTGGCCGATGCCCTTGGGGTAAACAACACTGCCTCCTCAGATGCCGTGGTGCTTGATGCTAATTGAGCTGATGCCCCTCGTCTCCTGTACAGCCTGTAGAGGATACAAACATTGATGCAGCATCAAACAATGACTAAAATTCAACCAACATCTGCGTAAATCATCTGTTCGCGGGATAGTAGCCGACGCATTTAGCTCTGCACTCTAAACTTTATATGGTGCAATACTCAGTTTGATTTTACTGGACTTTGCATTCTTGGCAGTGTCCAAGCTGATTCAACTTGTAAGCGACCGTGGTATAACTTTATAAGTTCGCTATTGTATCATTCAAAAGGATAGTGGTTTATAGTGTTGGATCATTACATGTTTTGTATGATCAAAATCTGATGTGATAGAGTATGTGTACGAAGGATCTTGGACTTGAACCTAAAACATCCTCTAGTTACGAGTTAGTATCTTTTTCTTCTTTTTGAAAGAATCTCTGGAGCTCTAAGTACTATAGTTGTTGTTTACCGTACCTTTTTTGTTAGATGCATTACCAAACATCGCCTAATGGCAAGGCGATATCATCCTGTAATTAACGATTTTTATATATACTGCAAACAGATCACCTCAAGGAAATGGCATGGACAGTTTATTGTGCAATCATTTTTTAGTTTTCTCTTGTTCGTTGACTTTGTGTGGTTCAGTTTATCACTAAAGTGTGATCTACGTAAATTCAATTGATGAAAAAAGAGTTTCCATACAATGTCCTGTTAAAACTTGAGGGTCGGATTGAAATAATTTTTATTTATTGTTTTTGTATCATTAGACGATGAAATAGAAATGTTTTTTTTTAATTCCACTAGAAAATATTTGAAAATCTGAAAAACTAGAAACAACTTAATTCTCTACAAAACACTTAAAAAACAAATGAAAACTCTTGCAAAACATCTTAAAATAATCTCAAATCATTTAAAAGCACAAAACTCTATTAAAAGAGTTTTAAAATGACCGTAAAATACTAAAACACACTTGAAAGAATTATAGTATTATAAAAATTCTAAACGAATAAAACGAAAGTAAAAAACAAAAAATCTGAAAAAAAAAAAAGGTTTTCAATTTCCATTTTTCATTTCATCTGGCTATAATAAGTAAAGGCTTGTTTGGTATCGATTTTTTTTCCAATTTTTTGTTTCTGTTTCACTAGCTAATAAAATAGAAACATGTGTTTTTGATTTCTATTTGTGAAACGGATGAAACAGAACTAAAAAATAATTTTTTTTACTTCTAATTTTTTTTTATCGTAGTACAATATTCAAAATTTCTTTTACAAATTATCAATTTATTTTATAAAGTGATTTCGGTTTGGTTATTAATTTTTTATTTTTGTTATTTTTTTTGATTTTCACTGCAGTAATATCAAACACCTCTAACAATCTCTTTATCAAGAAATAATTTTGAATTTTTTATTGATTTTTTATTTTTGTTAGTTCATTTTATTTTTCACAATTTTAAATAAGAACATGAACAAAAACATATAAATAAATACGATAGAATTTTGAGCAAAGGAGGAATTTGGGTTTGTACCCAGACTATCACGTGTCTTGCGCAAACCGGATAAGAATCCACACAACGCTCACAGAATCAGAGAAGCAGAACCTCTGCTCAACAATGGCGTCAACAACCACCCTATCATTCTCCGCTTCCCTCCTCAACACCACCACAACAACACCCACAAAACCCCAAATTCACCAAAACCCATTTCTCTTTTCAATCCACAAACCCACTCTCCCCTCAATCCCCCCTCAAAGACTCACCTTTTCACCTGTAATTTGTACTCGGCGACAAAATCTAACTGTGCCCAGAATCTCAGTACAGAAATCCCAGGTTGTAACTGAAAGGGGCGTGGAAGAAGATGAGAAGGGTGAGGATGAGGATGAGGCGTTGAAGGCTGCGTCTGAGGGTATCAAGGCGAAGCTTTCGGCGCCGAAGAGGGAAGAGATTTTCGCTGTTGTTATGGTGGGTGGATTGGGATTGGGGTTTTAGGGTTTGGTTAGGGTTTTGGGAGTGTGATTTGGGATTGCCCAGTTGGGGGATTTGAGGTTTTGGTGTGTTGATTTGGGGTTTTGCGGATGTTAGGTGTTTGATGAAATGTGGCGGCGATGAGGGTTTTGATTGGTGTTTTTGATAATTGTGTTGAGAATAGTGTACCCACATCGGGTAGGATGAAAATATTACAATCTTATATATAGATCACTACTACTCCACTCATGGCCAATTGGTTTTGGGTTGTAACCCTAGGTTTAATAGGTTTTGTATTTTTGTTAAATTTGTGGATTTTGTTGGTTTTGGTGGTTGTTTGAAGTTGCAGCATTGTTGCTACCATGATGGATCAGTGTATTGGATTCACTATGTAGTCGTGTTGGGTTCTACAGCTAATGTCGTTAAATGGCTAGTGGATGAATGAATCATGAAGATTGTGATGCTCGGTATCGTTAAATGGCTAGTGGATGAATGAATCATGAAGATTGTGATGTTCTCAAAAGAGGTGTAATTAGAGAAGTTACTAGCTTGCTTGAACTTCTGCATCGGAGGCTTGTTTCGGCCCTTTTGGGGAAGCAAAACGAGATACATTGATTGTTGGCTGTTTGTTGCATTGTCCTGTGCTAGATTTTGATGATTTGTTTTGAACTGTATTTCCTTGTTTTGGTGTGTGTTAGGTTGGTTCTCGGCAGTACATTGTTTTCCCTGGGAGATGGATACATACTCAGAGACTTAAAGATGCCAAAGTTAATGACAAGGTAACGGCTTCCGCACCATGTTTTGACTCAACCTGTTTCAAGTCGGAGTTTGTAAGTTTTTCAAGAATGTGATGCTCAATGTTTTGCACTATTATCGTTGAGATGCTGATGCCTTTTAAATGCCTTCTTTTTGTGTGAGATCGCTATATTAATCTACTTAACAGTCTCGTTATGCAAGATGAGAGGCGGATGTCTTCTTTTGTTCTTGTAAAACAATGACCTCCTAGGAAGACGTGAAGTAGAGGAAGATGTGCAACTCAGAAAAGGGTACAAGAAGACCAAAAAGAAGTCCTGTAGAAAATGTAAAGTATGGCGTAGCATATAATTAATATGAAAGGAGGAAAATCAGATATGATACAAGATACTGGGAAACGTCATGTTATCCACGGCGTCCACCACGCTAATGTTGATAAAAGAGTTGATTTGTTTTGTTAACGTATAGTCTTGTTATGGCTATAGCTTCATCATTTTTCAGAAACAGAGCTTGCTATTCGCTATTGTAGCTCATATTTCGGTTGCAGTTCATACCAAGTTTACTACTTCTGAGCCACCTTACAATGCCAATCTAACAACTAAGGGTGCATTTTTTGCAGATCGTATTAAACAAGGTGTTGCTTGTTGAAACCAAAACAAATACTTACATCGGCCAGCCGGTAGTTACAAATGCAGCTGTTCATGCTGTTGTCGAGGAGCAGGTTGTTTACCAGTATATAATTCATGTCTGTTTCCCTCTGAAAAAATGGCTTTACGGGCGAAACTAACTCTACTGGATGTGCTACACTGTATATTTCAGTTGTTGGATAAGAAAAGGATCGTCTTCAAGTACAAAAAGAAGAAGAACTACACGAGAAATATTGGTCATCGCCAGGTATACTCCACCGTGTCCTCATGAATTTTGCAAGCGCTACGAGAGGAGGACCGATGAATTAGAGTTGCTTTACACTGACTTTTCTCGCATATCATCCTTTTCTCTTGATGGTGAAATTTTATTTGAACTTGCAGCCAATCACGCGGATCAGGATAACAGCGATCACAGGCTATGAAGATTTCCCGGCAGAGCCTTCTCTTCCTCCAGAATTGCAATAAAAGTACAATTTGTATGTTCCATTTTTTAAGTGCTCTATCAACTTCGCGAGAGGCTTGTCGTAGTTCAGGGACTAGAGTGAAGCTTGTATTCATGTAAAACAATCATCAGTGGTAACTCCTCTGATCTCACACCGAAGGTTTTTTTTTCCAGGAAACAGCTTCTACAAAGTGACTCTGAAATATTGACATCGGTGCTAACTCTATCAGATTATTACGCGCGTACTTCAAATAAAATGAACAAAATGACCTTCCAAGTTTGGCATCAAACAATGGCTAAGCGAGGACAACTCTCGTGAAACAGAACAGAACCATGCATCAAGAATGTAACAAAATCTTTCATATATATATATATATATATATGAGATCACAGTCTATAGTCTATTCAATCTCAGTGCAACATATTATAGTTTAGCAGGGAACCATTCCCCGATACAATACATGTTATCCATAGTCAGTAAGCAATCTCGGACTCGCATGCGAATTACTTTGATCGACATAACGGTGAGACAACAACCTTCCATGTAGCATAAAACATGGAAGAAATCCAACTTAGCAAAGCCAGCCTTCAACATCCATCCGAAGATTCATTCTCTTCCTGGAATGTTAATATGCATGTGGAATCATCAAACGATGAATCACAATTGTCAAATATGCCCAGAAGAGGCCTTCGTCATTTACTCATAGATTCGCTTCCTCTTCATTAGAGTAGGGAATATGGCGACCGACCCAATTAGGAAAAGGACCACCAGGGTTTTAAAATCATACAGGTCTTTCACTGACTTCAGGTCACCCAGTGCAAGACCAGCCTGACCCCCCAAAAAAGCAGCAATAACAAGAATTTCAGTTATATAAACTCAAAGGAGGGAAATGCACACGATAAAGCAAAGTAGCTTCACCAATACTTACCTTCACAGTGATGAATGAAGCAGGAAGAAGACCAACAAGCGTTGCCAGAAAGAAAACATGAAATGGTATATCAACTATCGGGGACGCCAAGTTAATAAAGAGATTGGGCAATGTGGGTGTAACCCTTATAAAGAGCATGTAGTTCAACAGCTTCTCCCGATGTTTCGCAATCTGTCGAATAAATCATACTCTCATGAGTCATGTTGATTCTGAGACCGATACATCAAAGACAAAGCCAAACAATAACAAAATCGAAAAGAAAGGTTTGCCGCATAGATCTAAACAAGCATACCTCTCCTTGGAAGAATCTCAATTTTTCAGGCCACAGCCACGTAACTATTGGCCTCCCAATCAATTTAGAGAGGAAGAAACAGGATGATGCGCCCGCAGTGGCATTGAAAACCACCAAAATGAGCCCTCTAACAACTCCAAAGAGAGCTCCAGCCAACAAAGACATGAATATGGTTCCAGGAATCATGAAAGTTTGCATGAAGATGTAAGTTGAGCAGTATCCCAGGATAAACTGAGCTGGATGATCGCTTGCATATACTGCCAGATTCTCTCTGCAGCGAAGTCCATAAATTAAAATAAGGCATGTGGTAGTCGACTAGTTACCCTTGTAGTGTGAGGTACAGAAAGCTAGGAAAGACTAATTGACAGCATTAGGATCACAACAGGAAGGTCAAAACAAATCCAAGAACCTTCTAACCAGGGAGATGTGACAGGTTCGTGCATATATTACATCAAGAGCAGAGGAAGTGGTTTAAGAAGTTAACGAACAACAGAAAGAACATTTGAGCATTCAGCACTGGAATCAGATTATAGAAGGATAAATAGAACATGAAATATAAAGAACTGAACAGTGCTGATACAACTCCTTCCCTTTGACACTACCCCATCTCATACTATTTCGAATACCATAATTCCTATCACAAAATGCGCAAAGAAGTTTGATTCACCCTAGTTTAAATTAGACACTAGCAATCACCAACAGAATTTACGGTCTTCCCTGCCAAGCAACGACCATGCTCGTCATGCCTATCACCCGCTCCTACATATAGCAACACACCCAAAAGCACTACCTAAGCAAGCGCTATTTTCACCTCATAGATATTAGCCTAAGCTCTACATTCTTCCCATGAGAAACCCACATTAGAAAGCTCCGCAACAAGATATATGGTCATATAGATCATGATCCTGTCCGACTATCAAGAACTCATTGACAGTAGCTTCCAACCCAATGATTCTACACTCATATTGCATAAGAACTGGTAGCATGAACTTCACATACAACAACAACGCGAACATAAACTTCACATACAAAAGCCAAACAAATCCTATTTCCATCAACACAAACCAAACCGACCCGAACCGACCAACCAAATTCGCCATACTTGAGCAAGCGAAGCTCGGACATAGTCCTAGGCAACTTGAGCTTCCCATACTCGGCCTCAGGCATCGTCAAGTATATACATCCCAATCCAACACAGAACACCACGAAAACCCCGACCGCCACCGCGATCTCTCCCCTCGACAACGGGAACCTCGCTACTTCCATCTTCGTCTTCTTCCCACTCGGCGAATCCACAAACCCATTTTCGCCGCCGCCGCCACCATCTTCTTTCCCGTCCTCCGCCACCACGATCACCCTCGACCCCACCATCATTACTCTCCACCCCCAAATGGACCCCGATCAAATCGAATCAAATTTGATCAAACCATGAAACCCTAGTTCGAGATCAAACCCACCAATGATAAGACAGATTCTTATGGAAATTGCATTTGGCCAGGGGGAAACCCTAAATGGGTATTTGAATTTGTGGATAAATTAGGGAATTTGGGGAGAGAAATGGTCTAATTGGACCCGATCAAACCATGGAAACCCTAATCAGAGACCAAACCCGCCAATGATAAGACTGATTTTTATGAAGATCGCATTTGGGTAGGGAGAAACCCTAAATGGGTGTTTGAATTTGTGATCAATTGGGGAATTTGAGGTGAGAAATGGTAATTGGGTAGGTGGTGATGATGGTGTTTTTTTTTTTATGGTGATGGCTGCTGCTGCAGCGGGGGAATTAAGTCAATTAGTGTCAATATGAAAAAAGGACCACCGTCTCAGCTGGTGTTGTTGACCGGCCAATTATGTTTTTAACGTTTACCCGTGACTTTGTTTACCTCCCTCGCTTTGATCCTTATAATGATCCTAATTGAGATAGAATACGTGTGTTGATATAAAATTTGAGATACGTGTAACGACGATCAAACATAACTTTTTTTTAATAAATTTATCATTAAATATCAATGATTATGTAAGTTAAGTATTTCGACGTAATATATGTTGCGGGATGATCAGATTTGATTTGATTTGAAAAGGAGACTTATATTCATTCGTATTGAATAATACAAATATATATGTGTCGCAAAAATTATAAAACGGTGGGAATATGTTAGTATGTACTTAATACGTAATTCGAATCTTTCGGTTCATAAGATAGTATAATGACTTATTTTTCCAAACATTAGAGATAATTTTTCAGAAACTGATGTTTAGTCATCAAAATTTAATTCGAATAACTTGCTTCCAGCAACATCAATGTGTCATAACTCACAAGCTTATCGTCACGAAGAGAGGGACATATTATCGTGACCATATTTGTATAATCATGCAGGGCGGATCAAAGATGATCTCTTGGTATATGCAGAGATTGAAGGCATATTATTTCTGTCCAAGTATATACCTCTGGTCTCCAGTTCTCTTTCTTGCAAATGAAGCATGAAAGGGATCCTCAGGTGTCGGTGATCCCACAGCACCATGCTATTCGCTTTATTGTTTGTTTGTTTCTTTTTTTTCTTTGTTTGAATTTAGAAAATCTGAAGAAAAAAAAATTTTAATCCTATCCATTAAGAAAATATCAATTCTAAAAAAAAAAAAAACTTAAAGAATTTAATAAAAATAACCTCATAGAAAATTATATCCATAAAAAAAAGTCAATTAAAACATAAAAAATAACCCTAAACCAACAAACAAATCTAAATCATTAGATTAATGTACCGGTGCCGTGGCATTCCCGACAACCGTGGATCCCATTCCTACGGGTTCCCTTTCTATGGATATGCCTGTGGAAATTTTGGTGGACCTGTCAAAGTATACTGATGGGCAATGAACTTGTCTATCATGCGTGTGCGCACATACACATTGCCCGTCTAAGACTTTATGTTTGGCTCAAAACCATGCTTTACATTTTGTTACAGTCAATCAAATCATCACGAACGAGCTTCAGAATCATCCTAGAAATTCACCCTGTCGATAATTAATTTGTGTTGTTTTGATTTTTATGGTGATGAGGCAATCTCGGAAGCAATCAAATCCGAGCCCAAATATTGAGCGCACACTAGAACTCAAGGCTCAAATTCTCCATCTTCGCTTTCTTGTTCTGCGCGAAACGATCCAGAAACAAAAAAGAACAAAGAAATGGAAGTATTGTTTTCTTGCCGAGCAAGACGGCTTGTGCTCTTTTACTTATACTAACCTGAAAACAATCCGTCACACAAAAATATTCTTCTCTTTCAGCAATCCAAAACCCTTAGAGAAATTCTTTAAAGGTAATTTTGAGGTAATTCTCTGAGAATTTTCTTCGGTTTCATGTCGAAATATTATTCGTCTAATGTTTTAGAAACTTTCTCAGGAAACTTTCTCAATGGTTTTGGTTTGTCACATTGTATATCACAGATATTGAAGATGATGAAGCTGTTTTCTAAGAAGGAATCTGCGGAGACCAAAGCTCAAAGTGTGGAGAAGCCTCAGAGTCAGACCAGTGAATCAATGTTTGCATTTTCCCATGTTTATTTTTTCTGAGTGATTCTATATTGGTTTGTTCTCTATGTTTAAAATTAATTCGACCCAAATAGGTGTTTTGATTAGATCGAGTCACTATTGATATAAGAAAGCATACAACCTTCGAATTGTTTGTGCAATCTCCATGTCTTGTATGATAAATTAGTGTATCGATGTGCTTTGGGACTTTGTTACGTATAATAAATTCGATCATCAATTTGCTTGTGACTTTGTCCCGTATGATAAAATTCGAGAATCAATGTCCTTGTGACTTTCTCTGGAATGATGAATTCGAGTATCAATGTGCTCGTGACATTCTCCTCGTTCCTATTAGCTGATTCTATGTTGGGTTGTTCTCTATGCTTTTAAGTTAATCTGACCTGAATGAAAATGATTTTGATTAGATAGGGTCGACATTGATATCAGAGAGCCTCCAACCTTTGAATTGTCTGTGCAATCTCAATGTCGTGAATGATAAATTAGTTTATCAATGTGCTTGTGACTTTGTCCCGTGTGACAAATTCACGTATCAATATGCTTGGAACTTTGTTTCGTATGATGAATTCGAGTATCAATGTGCTTGTAACTTTGTTCGGTATGATAAATTTGAGTATCAATGTGCTTGCGACATTATACTCCTTATTGCAAGTGCTTCAGATTAGTACTACGATAGTCACCCTAAATGTTTCCTATCGCACAATAGGACTGAGTTGGAGAAAGCTGTGACGGAATGTGAGAAGATCCTTGATGTCGAGGTTATCCCTGCTGCTGTGACTTCATGCCACAAGAAGAAAAGCGAGGACACGACTTTCTTCAAGGATCTGAAGGATCACTTCGACGAGTTCATTCACGCTTCCAATGATGAGCGCAAGGCTTGCCTCAAGGAGACTGTTCAGAAGGTTTGCTTCAGTTAATTAATCCTGTTAACATTTTAATTGCAGATACTGTATAAATAATATGCTCATTGAGGTGACTTCGTTTCGGTGCATTTTCAGACGTTTGTGATGCCGAAGATATTCAGGAAATCTGAGGCAGAGGGAATTGCAGAGGAGCAAGCATCGGATGAATATGTCACACGCTGTCAAGCACAGGGAACTCCCTCTGCCGATGCAGTAAACTTCGTTAATTCTTGCTGTCATAGTTAGTTTTGCCGCGATTGTCTCTCTTTGCTTCGCTTAGCTATCTCCTAGGTGTCATGATCTGAGTTGTGATTTGCAGTGTAGATCGGATATTAAAGTTGTGAATGGCATATAACTTCTAGTTTTTGCATTATGTTCCTTATGGTTTACATCTTCGTTTACGTGCTTGTCCTTTTTGCAACTGTGCGAATGCTATATGTCCGTATTTTGCTGAGTATTATCAGTACGTGGAAGCTCTTCTGCATAAGCACCTTTAGAGTATGCAATTTTATGAAGCACAATGATACTGTAGATCAGTGATTAGAACACGGTTACTATCAAATATAAAGGAACTCCTGTTATCATAGCATGACTTGCAGCTGAAAGCTGCATTACCAGATAATCATGAACAGATAAGCGGATTTATGAAGCTTGATGATACTGTAGAGTGATTAGAGAAGACGGTTACTATCAAGTATAGAGGAGCTCCTGTTACAGAGAGCTTACATGAACAGATAGTCATCAAGGGATGTATTTTAAGTCCCTTTATTTTTAGATATAAGGATGCGCCTATATAACTCGAAACTGTTCAAGGGCACTTTTTTCTGCTGTGGTGAGTGGTCATGTTGGCGTAGCACGGACAGGTTTCGTAGTGCCCTGAGGTACCTGGCGGAACGCAACGGCACCTATGACAACAAGTGTTGCATGCCCTTATGCACATCTTGTTCCTAGATGCCAAGCTGCACCTGCGGTTGCATTCAGCTGGACAATCTGAGATACATGTACGCCTGATTAGACTGGTTAAGAGATATTGAGATCTGAAATAATTCAATTACTTTCCTATCTGGCCAGTTTCTGTAGGAAGCTCTTGTCCCTTGCATATCTTAAGCTGAAAGTTAAATAAGGCGAATAAAGAAGAGCGAGTTAGTGTAGCAAATAATATTCATTTTGGCCGTGGAGAAGGCGTGGAGGTCAAGTTTAAAGGTACCTCATGTGTTAGGAGAAGGCAGAGTAGTATGGCGAGGACCAAGTTTGTTTTGGAGGCCTGCATTCTTCAGGAATGGTTCTCAATTGCTTGGAGAGGAGACAGAGAAGGAGGGGTTAGATTATCAGTTGAACACTGAATCCTGAAAACTGCAAATTTATAAGAAGCAGAAGCGGTGCAATTAGTTTGACAGGAATGTCTACGACGAGTAATAGCTAACTTGTATTCTGTTGCATTCATGCCCCCTACTCTTTTGGATAGATCAGGAAGCTGGTTGAGTATCAAATTGCCCAACTAAAAATGCCATCTTATTTGCTTTGTTCAAATTAGACACAATATGTGATAACGAGAGCGCTGTACTCAATATAGTGCACGAGTTTCTGGTACAGGAAACGCCTCGAGTTCGTTAGTTGAACTTTACCATGTACAGTGTTCCATATTTACTCTTTCAGGATACAGGAATATTTGTAATGTTCTGCTTTCAGACTTAGTCGAACGGAGGCTATTTCTAGGGCCATTGGAGCAATCAACTTCAGAAATTTGAGATTCCATTTCATCAGATAAGCAATTACACCTTTGATCATCACGACTTCACAAATCATGATAAAGAAAACCAGGAATCAGAAGCGTTGTCGTCGTATGCATGGCCTAGTGAGCACTCTAATGTTATAATGATGTGAAAGACGGAAGATACACTTTAGAAATTGAAGTTCTTGTAGTTTCTACAGCTGATCAGTTTTAGCACTTGCTTCCGTCCCTTGACAACAACGTCGAAGACCTCATTTACGACAGACTCAAGCAATTCTAATCCTTCCTTGAGAGCCACAGTCCTCTTTCCCAGCACCTGCAATATGTTATGTTTCTTCAATTTTTCACCTTCCGTGATCTGAAGTTTGAAACCAATGATTTCATTCTCGGACAGAACCAGCTTTCCTGTCATGGTTACACCCTTGGATGTGACGTAGAAGCAAGAAACAAGCTTCTGAAGGGAAGCCGAGAAGCAACTGAAGCTGAGTAGTTCACGTTGGATTTCGCCAAGTATTTCACGTGGCGGATGAACAATTGAGCATAAGATGAGCATAGATATCGTGCTCATGGTCCTTGATATGACTCTCATGCTACTGCTAGCATTTTGCTTAGCCTTACACACGGTGATAATCTTATTTTTCCTCCTCTTGAACTCAGAAGACTTTGCATCAGCCCTCAATAGCCTCCTCATTTCCGCCTCGTCCAACGAAGACCCTTCGTCATGGCATTTTTTCAATGTGAAATCAAAC
Source organism: Drosera capensis (assembly GCA_001925005.1). NCBI lineage: Eukaryota > Viridiplantae > Streptophyta > Magnoliopsida > Caryophyllales > Droseraceae > Drosera > Drosera capensis. The sequence continues at coordinate 59,110 of LIEC01012408.1, forward strand.
ATCAATCTCCGGCTATCAACATCCGAGATGTAAGTTTTGAACAATATACAGAAGTCCAGGAGATTTAAGCTCTCCCTCATATATTCGTCCTCCACCGTGTTCACGTGATCTAGTACTAAGCTCGCCGCTTGGAAGCTCTTGCACAAAGAGAGAAGGTGATGGTGTAACTTCTTGACAAAAAGCATTGCCTCGCAACACCATTGAAGCGAAATGGACTTCTCCTTGAGCGAGTTTCTTAGCTCTTCAAGATCAATAGCCAGAGTTGGCAGAACCAACGAGGTGAGCTTATTGGCCACCTCGTAGGAGGGCATCAGCGGCTCATCCTGAAGAACAGAAGGCATGAAACAAGCGAAGAGGGCCTTGGCCATTGATGTTGTACAAAGATACGAAAATTTTGCTTAGCATTTCATTATTTTATGTAATGAGAAGTTTGATGCGTTTGTTTTGCAGCTGATTTTTGCAGTGTAAAATACTCCATGAGGGAAAAAGAACATGATTCTCGGCAACTTTTGATGCTCAAGATTGTTGTCAATGAAGTGAGGTGAGGAGAATGGCATTGTTTGACAAGGCACACAAAATGTTTCAAGTTAAGCAATCTCTTGCAGGAAAACTGAACTTTTCAGCAAAGAGAGTAAACTTAAGTGTGCATGTTTGGATACCAAGGCGAGTCTGAAGTTACTCATGATATACTTCGATATCGATGTGGGAATAATCCAACATGTTGGTAGTCACACTGGCGGGACTCTATGCCATCAACGATTCGCTCAATGGATTGCAACGACAATTCAACTATGAAATTACTATTTTATTTTTGACAACAACGATCTGTACGACTTTAAAACACATCTTGATTAATTGAGCTTTCATATCTTCTAGTATAAACAAACACCTTGTCTTCTTCTCAACCGATGTGACAATAACCCAAGAATCATATAACTAGAAGATTATGTTGGATTTTAGTGCGTTTTGAGTAAATTTGACCATATTTTAATGTGGCTTCTAAACGTCGATTTAGAACAACTTTGAGCTTAGCGTAATCTACATTCATTAGAGATGAACATACTATATTAGCACTATCAAAATTCATAAAGGATGAATGAGAAATTGATGCTCAAAATGTGATATTTGATGCAGTTAATGTGATAGAATGTAACGAAATGATGCTTACTCACATTGGAATTTGTGTAGGTTGAAGAATGCCTTATAAATGGGAGCCTTGTGAAAAGGGTTATGTCCCTTGGGATAGCCAATTTTGTGTGTGGGAAGGCCTTGATCAACACATACGCACACGTTGTCGGGCCTATGGGCCTATGGGCTACATGGCTATTGGGCCAGGCCCAATTAGATGTAGCCCAAGCCCAAAGCTATCGGGGGTCAAGCCTGTCTCCACTAAGTTCTATTTTCAATATTCTGAATCCACTCTTTTCCTCTTTTCTCTTCTTTTACACAACACGAACATATCGACATGTTGATTCTTTTCTTCTCTTCGTTTTGCTTTGTACGAGCATATCGACGTGCATTGTATTATCTTTCCCCATCAAACAGTTTGCGTTTCTGAAAATTTATTTTCGGGAAAGGTTTTGTTTAGTTCATCCAGTAAAGGTTGAAGTCATACAAAGATACGTCTGTGTTTCGTTAAAAGTAATGCAACCTCAAACAGTTCGTTTCGTTGTATCTTAGAGGTTGTTTGTCGTAATCCGTATGCACTGAACAGAACAAATAAGTCTCAAGGAAAGAATACTACTCCTCGACATAATCTTAAATCTTCAGTTTTTTTCTTTCCTTAATCACCTCTTCATCTAATCTTTAAACAACATATTAATCTATGTGGTAACTGGTAAGTTCATGTGTACCAGATTTTGTAACATGCGATTAAGGTACACTGTTTTGGTGATGAGTCCCTTTATTTCTACTGATACGATTTCAGTTCATATGTCCAACTAGGCCTTGCTTGAACCTTGTTTAACATGTAATGGGTAACCAGTGGACAATTTGATACTATCAACTATCACTACTTGTCCATGGCCTGCCGCGAGAATTACAGCAAGCTCTTCAAACTTGACCAAACAAAAGAATGGTCAAGAAAAGCGCTCAACATATAAATATCCAAATTGCAGGAGTTATTAACTACTCCCAAATTATAATATTTTTTTTAAAGATATCTTATTTAAATTATAATTTTTTATATTTAATAAAAATTTTCATATAAAAATATTCTTATTTTATATCATCTCAACTCAACCATCATCATTTTTTTTCTTCTTTTCTTTATTTCTTTTACTCACATTCTTATAAGGACAAAATTATTATTTTTTATTAATTTAATATACACATAAATTATCTTATCGGATCAAAACATAACACTATAAAGAATACCTTCTCACGCCAGAATAGCATACACTCGGAGCAAACAAATACAGTGAAAAGACAATCAGTACAAACTTGAAAAATAGTGTTAAATTACAAAAATTGACAACAAAAATGCAACTAAAATAAAAAAATTAAGTTTAGTTTGATATCATTATTGTTTCTGATTTTTGTTTTTGTCTTATTGGTGGATGAAACACAATTATTTTGATATTGATTTCTATTTTTTAAATAGATAAAACTAAAATAAAAAACAAAAAACCAAAAAAAATGAATTTAATTTTTATTTTTGTTTCATATGGGTATAATATTCGGGATTCGTTTTGTAAAAAATATTTTATTTCGTGAAGTATTTTTAATTTTCGTTACTGATTTTCTGTTTTTGTTATAGGTTTTAATTTTTACCGATTTGGATAATGATATCAAATAATCTCTTATGAATTTAAGTTATCAAATATACTCCATTAAATGGGTGTTACTCATGACATATTTCGATATTGACTTCATCTCATTCAAATTATAATATTTTTTTAGTTGTTCTATTTAAATTATAACATTTTCATATTTGATAATTTTTTCACACAAAAATATCAAAATATTTCAATTTTATATCACATCAATTCATATTTCATTATTTATTTTTCTCACACTCACAAAAATAATTTTATTTTTTTTATTAATTCAATATATATGTAAATTATCATGTCGTATAGAATCAGGTTTCCCCCCTCCCCTTCCCCTTATCACGGAAGCAGCCAAAAGCAAACTCACCATGACAAGGGCCTTCCTTTCACTGCGTGAAAGAAGCATATATTTCTTTTCATGCATCGTGCCTTTTTATGTTGTTGTCTATATAGTATCGATGCAAGAGATGTTAATCTCGGCCGGCTTGCCGTCTTAGTACACCACCGTCCACAGGAGTATCAGTTTTTGAATTTTTACATTATTTAAATTTTATTTCAATAAACATGTCAATATAATATAATATAATTATTATTTTGATCTATCATGAATAAGATGATATAGAAAATTTCCTACTAGCGGTTTCGATCCACAACTGGATCACACTGGCATCATGTTGCCTCACCTAGTCAAACTTCATCGACCGCGTTGACCAAAGCCTCTTCTCATTACCCAGAAGCCACCTTGCACTTTCCCCTCATCTCCAAATTCCAACAATATTGTCTCCTTCGATTTCTCGCAGCTCTGTTCTTCAATTTCTCACTTCCCCAGTTGATTCCTCCCCATCACTCACTCAACCACCCTCTCACTCATATTTATTCATTTCATACCTCTTTGAGACTCCCAAGTCAAATCCCTTTTAAAAAAAGAACAATTTTTTTATTTTATGTATTTGAACTTGTATTTTGCTTGAGGTCAAAATTGATCCACCAATGGGAGATGAACAAGATTTGTTAAGCGGTGAGTGAGTTTGATTGAGATTGAAATGAGATCCAACGATTGCTGTTCATGGGCCCCTTTTGATGATGGCAAAAAAAAATGAAAAAGGAGGAAAAAGATTCTTTTTTTCCAATTATTGATGTAATTTATGTTGATGGGTGTTATAAAAATTGGTTCTTTTTTCATTTTTGCTTTCTGGGTTTGTTTTGTTTTGCAGATAAATTGATGGGTTCGGTTCTGATTTTCCCTTTTCAAGTTCATATCTGAGACTCGGAGTTTCTGATTTGGGTCATGGTGGAGCTGGTTTGTGGTGTACAAAGTGCATCTCTTTGATCTTCTTGATTTAGGTATGATTATGATGTTCATCTCTTTTTCTCTATGATGATTTTTGTTGATTTAGGGTTTTGTCTTGTGATTGATTGGTGATTCTGATCGAAATTTTGTGATGGGATGATTCTGATTCTGATTCTGAGATTTGAGATGGAAGCTCTGTTAACTATGTGGTGGTGTTGAATCAAAACTAGAAGAAATAAAAAAGGGGGATTATGTGTTATCTGTTAGGGGTTGTGTGATTTGGTTTCTGCTCCTGTAAGAGGAGACTTGTATTGAATCATTATGCACCATAAAATGAGATCAACATTCTGGATCTTGGAGTTGACTTCAAAGTTGGCAAGAATCAAGAAGTCATATGGCTTTGTCAGTTGACTTTTCGATATGAATCATGCATGATACACGATTTACCTAATAGCTGGTTATGTTTGATGTACGATTATAACACGGCTATGTATGGTACTGGTTTACCATTGTGCTTAATTCTGATACTATAGTTCGTCGATCTCCGGTTTGCTAAAAATGGCGGCAACATACCAGTTTATTGCACCCTTACCCTTCTCTGGATCCATGTCATCTTGTAGATCTCTTGGGGTTTTTGACTTTTTTTCCCTTTTTCATGTCAAGCTTTCTTGATTCTTTTGAGCTTCCCTCACTAATCCAGGTTTTCGGGCAGTGAAATTTTGCAGGTTTGTAGTGTGAATTGATATTGAGCTAAAAGTCAGGATAGACATGAATAACTGGACTAAGGCATCTCCTTTTGGTAGCGAGCTGCCGCAACAGAACACATCAATGGACGGTCCATCTTTCAACATGCCGCTCCAGGATTGGGATCCTAGGGCTATGTTGAGCAACCTGTCTTTCCTTGAACAGAAAATCCATCAGCTCCAGGAGCTTGTGCAAGCGATTGCCAGTCGTAGAAGCCAAGTCTCAGCCATACCAGAAGAGCTCGTCGTGCAGCAGCAGCAGCTTATCACGGCTGATCTGACTTCCATCATCGTCCAGCTGATATCAACCGCTGGAAGCCTTCTCCCTTCTGTCAAGAATAGCCTATCTACAAGCAGCCCTTCAGTGGGACAGCTTACACAGCTCACGGAAGCTCTTGTTCCTCCGGCAAGCTTCCCTGACAATGGTTCTATGATGCAGCAAAGTGTCGACGATGTGAAGCCTTTTGTTCAGTCCATTGATGTTGATCACAGGGGCAATTCAGGGTCAGATCCAAATCATCATTGCTTAGAAGAGCATGATATTAAAGATGATGATGTAATGGAAGAAGAGCACTTGCCTCCTGGTTCTTATGAGATCTTGCAGTTGGAGAAAGAAGAGATCCTTGCCCCTCATACCCATTTCTGCACAATATGTGGGAAGGGATTCAAGCGTGATGCGAACCTGCGGATGCACATGAGAGGCCATGGGGACGAGTACAAGACTGCAGCAGCACTGGCTAAGCCAAACAAGGAGTCTACTGGCGAGCCGGTGCTTTTGAAGAGGTACTCATGCCCTTATTCCGGCTGCAAACGGAACAAGGAACACAAGAAGTTTCAGCCCTTGAAGTCTATTCTCTGCGTGAAAAACCATTACAAGAGAACTCACTGCGACAAAACCTACACTTGCAGTAGATGCAACACCAAGAAGTTCTCTGTTATAGCAGATCTCAAGACTCATGAGAAGCATTGTGGAAGAGATAAATGGCTTTGTTCTTGCGGCACCACATTTTCGAGGAAAGACAAGCTTTTTGGGCATATAGCGCTTTTCCAAGGTCATGCCCCTGCTATTCCTGTCGAAGATAACAAAGGAGCAGCTGCTGCACCTCACCCGGCTGAGAATGATGAAGCACCAAATAAGCTCGGAAACATGAGCTTCAGCTTTGGCAACATCGATGCTTGTAATGGAAACGACGTCGTGGATACCAAGGGGAACATCGACGATGCCTACTTCTCACTCTTCAACTTAGATACCTGTAGCCTCGGTTCGCTTCAGGAGTTCCAACAAGCCGCTTATGATGATTCAGGGAGCTCATTCTCCTTCCTTTTGAACGGGGAGAAGATTGGTATGCAAACGGGGAGAAATGATATGGACTAGTGTTGTGTCGTACTATGCTGTAATTGTATATTTCATGTTGTAGGTTAGCTTACCTTGGTTTATGTTTTCGTCATCCGTGTAACCCTTTTACTTAGAATAAATTGTTGTGTTCATCTCATATATGACTATATGTGCGTGCTGCTTATACGCTGATGTTACTTGTATCTTTGGATTTAATGTGCTTTGTTTATGTTACAGAACGCTGTCAAATTCAGGTCGCGGTTACTATTAATATGAGATTGCACCAAGAAGACAGATGAACAAGCAGGAAGACATTTTGAACATCTACGTAAAGCTCCGAGTTCAGCTAGTTGCACTGCTTAAAAGTGCCGATTGTTAGTTGCACTGCTTCAAAGTGGTAGCTTGAGCAGTCAAAAGAAAGATCAAGACAGAACAAGAAGAAATGTGCTATGTGGATTGGAACTGATTCAGGGTAAGTCTTCTGAAGTATAGAATCTCTAGCGAACAGAACAGGCGCGCCGTTGCTGGGAATTGTTGACGAGTATCAGCTTCAAACCCTTCATTTTCTCCGCCTTGCATTGTGGTTCCAGGTAGTTCAGCTACCATTTTGAACATCTACGTAAAGCTCCGAGTTCAGCTAGTTGCACTGCTTAAAAGTGTCCATTGTTAGTTGCACTGCTTCAAAGTGGTAGCTTGAGCAGTCAAAAGAAAGATCAAAACAGAACAAGAAGAAATGTTCTATGTGGATTGGAACTGATTCAGGGTAAGTCTTCTGAAGTATCGAATCTCTAGCGAACAGAACAGGCGCGCCGTTGCTGGGAATTGTTGTCGAGTATCAGCTTCAAACCCTTCATTTTCTCCGCCTTGCATTGTGGTTCCAGGTAGCTGGGGTAGAAAGTTTGCCTCAGAACAATATCGTCTAAGACAGTCCAGGTTCGACCTCTAGGTGAACTATCAGCCCACAAGAACTTATCCGAGAATGGATTCAGTAGGCTCTCACGGAACTCTTCTGCTGTCTCACAGATCAAACCCTGCAACAAGAGAATGTGGTACCATGAAATCATAGAAAGAACATCACATCATGGGTTTGAACAGAACAGGGAATAGAGCGACAGAGTTCGGAGAAGAAAATCCATTACCTCTGCCATGGCTTTGATTTTGAGAGCGATATCATTGGTGAGAAGGACGGGACGTCCATAGTGCTTAAACTTCCTAAAGTAGAGGGCATAGTCAAGTACATGATCTTCTGTCGTCGGTGTGACAACTTCAGGCAGTGGTCCAAAAACCGATCCACTTATCCCGCCACTCAAAAGAGATTGAGGTGTGGCAGGAGGCGTCGGTGCAGTTGACCTTCCTTCCTCCGTCAAACTCTGAATGTATATCCACCAGCTTCTTTTCTCCATGCATTCTTCAATCCATGCTAATGCAGCTGATACTTGTGTCTTTCTCCTGAAGAAAGTCGCCTGTCGCTTCATGCTATCAAGTGCCCTTATCACTGGAAAATGAATACAAGCAGTCAGAAAAGGACCCGTGCGTTCAAAATGCTGACACGACAATAAGCAAGCGAGAATTTGCGAGAGAACTAATACCGATTCTCGGAATAATGAGCTGGGTTCCCATGAGACCTTCGAGAAGCTGCAATGCTTTTCTTGATTCTTTGTTCAGAAGACATGTAGTGTCGACGACCATGTACCACCTTCTTCTATTTTCCTCTTTCTGTTTGAGATTCTATAATGTAAGAGATATTACGCCACTAGGAAAGCGAAAATTATTCTAGTAGCTTTGGTTGGATAGGATTTATCACTTACATTGACCTGTGGTTCAGCATTGTATTCATAACTCCTAGTCTGTGTAGAAGAACTGGTTTTCTGAGTTTGAGCTGCGCTGTTCTGAGGTGAGGTTTCAAGGAGACACTGGAAAGGCATCCTTTCTCCTATAGTGGCCTTTGGAACCAGCTTTCTGCGACCGCCGGAGATGCGACCAGCTGATTTCTTCTCCCCAAGAACTTCGGGCGTCCGGTTCTCTTTGTTTGATGAGAAAGACATTCGATTATGCGAAGAGGTATCGGTGCTACTAGCCATCTTCAAGAGATGTGACTTCGAGGTAGAATACGAATGCTGAAGTTCTTTCATCAAGGATAACTTTCTCATAGATTCATGAGTATTTGGAGGGTAATTCTCTTTGTTTGGAGTAAACAGTTCCTCATTATTACTTGCCACTTCACTGAATAGTGTCTTCGAGGCCAGTTTATACTTCTGTTTCCCTTCACTAGTTTCTTTCTCGACACTTCGTCGTCTCCTGCTGGTCTGTACCTGAATAGCACTATCCTGATTACCCCTTCGTGACCAAATGCTGCATGAATTGGACCTATTCGCAGGAGTTGCCAAAAGAATATCATCAAGCACTGATGTTTCCCCAGCTATCTCCAAAGCAATAGGAGGAGACTCAAAATTCTTGCCTGTGTTGTTCACTAGCTCATTGTCTGATTCCGAGAGGACTTCAACACCAGAAGAGTGGCACACAGGTTCATCAGCACCCAGTGTTTTGGACCAGAAGCTCCAAATCTCATTTTGCTCATCCGCTTTCTCCATTAAGATCCTGTCGGCAGTCATGTCACGGCTGTCTCTCTGAACACGAAATTTCTCAGCCTTCAGGAGAATTCCACTGATGGGAGGAGACAACTTCACAGATGCTGCTGCAAGTGCAGCAGACCAAAAGCTCCAAGGTTCAGAGGCAGTGCTATAATTCTCATCATTCTGAAGCATAACCGCTTCAGTTTCAATGCTTTTCAGACAAATACTAACATTCTGCATCAAGTCAAGTGCCGTCGCTGGACTTGAAGGTAATTTCTCTTGAATTTCCATTTGAGACGATTTTTCAACGCTAAGTACTGGTTCAGGAGCCTCTCTGTCATGCTGAAACGGTCTTTCGCCAGCCTCAAAGAAAGCTTCCAGTCCATCTTCCCTAGGCGGAATCTCAGCTTCAACGCCTTTCGGACCAGTAACTGTATCTTCTGCATGCTGCACCAAGTCGGGTGGCAGACTTGGTGGGAGTTTCTCTTCAATTTCCATTTCCGACGACTCTTCAAAGTGAAATACTGGCTCAGGAGGCTCTCCATCATACTCAAACCGTCCTGCCTCAGTCTCTGGGAAAATTTCCAGTCCATTTTCCCTCAGCTGGTTTTCATTCGACAAATTTTCTATAAGTTCTTCGTCAGGAACGAGCTGTTCGATTACCTGTTCTTTTTCCTCGATTTCAAAGCCAGACGGCAAAAGACTCTCAAGTTCAAGCAAGAAAGATTGTGATTGAGTCTCCAAATTTCCAGGATCTTCTTCCACAAACAGACCTTCTAAATTTTCTACAAGTTCTTCATCAGGAACGAGCTGTTCGATTACCTGTTCTTTTTCCTCGATTTCAAAGCCAGACGGCAAAAGACTCTCAAGTTCAAGCAAGGAAGATTGTGATTGAGTCTCCAAATTTCCAGGATCTTCTTCCACAAACAGACCACCTAAATTTTCTACAAGTTCTTCATCAGGAACGAGCTGTTCGATTACCTGTTCTTTTTCCTCGATTTCAAAGCCAGACGGCAAAAGACTCTCAAGTTCAAGCAAGGAAGATTGTGATTGAGTCTCCAAATTTCCAGGATCTTCTTCCACAAACAGACCTTCTAAACCGTCGAGAATAGAACTCATTGAGCTTGTCTGTTCATCCATCAACTGTTCTCCATATATCTCCTCAGTTTCTAATTGCACCTTGTTTACAGTAAGAGATTCAGGCCCTATATCAGGAAACATGGACCTTGAACTCTCGAAAGTAGAATCCATTGGATCAACGATCACATAACTGGAAGCATCAGCTGCTTCTGGTGTTGGTGGTGGAGCTGAAACCTCCTTGTCCACCAGCCAAGCAGAAACCTCCGCAAGAAACAAGGACTCTAAACCATCCAAACCCGAATCCACCCACTGCTCATCTTCATTCTTAGGCACAAGTTCCCTACTTCCTCCGTTTTCATTGGAAACCATAACTTCTTTATCTTCAAGCGGTGCTGATGGGAAATCGTTTTCTGAAAAGCATTCAGAACTCATACCAGGAAACAAAAACTTCATCGGAGCAGAATCCACTGATTCCAGTGATTCAGACTTACTCTCTTGTTCTCTGGTTTCTTCATCAGAGAAGGAAGACTGATTATTGTCTTCTGAAATAGACAACGAGATCATGCTTGGCATTTCACTATTCTCCAACCCAGAGGAATCAAGAGCATTGCCTGCGGGTTGCATATTTTCTCTGTGAAATCTTTCACAAGCTTCATCCTGTGGAACCAAATAGCAAGAATTCAAAACAATCCAACCGCGTAAGAGCAACAACAGAATATCGATGAAGCAATAGACTATTTCGAACAATGCGTCCTCACCTTGCTGATTTCTTCATCTTGTTCTTCATCCTGTCCAGGAAGATCCAGCGGTGGCACGAACGGGTTCTCAAAGTCATAGGCTTGAGCCAAAGGCATCCAGTGCAGCCTATAGATTCTAGTGGAACCTCCAATCCTCAGCGTATCGCCTTCATTCATCTTCGTTTTAAGCCTTGGTTCGATTCTTCTACCCGATACCCATGTCCCATGAACTAAAACAAGTACTAAAATAGTCAAGATTCATATCCCAAAATATCATAAACCGACACCAACATGAATATGAAGCATATAAGATAAATGGAATAACTATAGAATAATGAAAAGAAACCCCTTTCACCAAACCCTAACAAAGTTGAATCCCTAACCTGATCATCAAACAATCAAGAAAAGAGAAAATCAAGATCCACACATTACCCAAAACCCAGAATTTTTCTCCTGATCAGAACAGAACCCACAAACCCAAATCTCATAAAGATCAACAATCCCACAAAACCCCCAAACCCTAGGGTTTCAACAAGGGGAATTCCCAAGATTACCTGAGCCCAAATCGGTGACAGTGAAGTAATTTGAGTAGGCTTTCGAGTGAATCCTGAGATGGAATCTGCTGATACTCGGATGCTCGAGCCTGATATCGCAATCCGGGTGTCGGCCGACAAGCAACGTCTCTTCGACATCATCTCGCTCCCCTTGATCAAGCTCGAATCCTCGGGTTTCGCCTTCGATCGGCGGAGGGCTGTTGATGAGGTAGATGTTCTTGAGGATTGTGTTGTTTTTTAGTACAATGAAGAGGGGAATTTTCCTTTCTATTTTGGTCTCCGCCATTGTTGACGATGATGATGGAGTGGATTCGAATTTGAATTCTTGGGATTGATGACCGTTTGGTTGTAACGGCTAGTTTTGACTGGTTTTGATTTCTTGCGTGAGATTTGCAACTAGTAATAGTAGTTCTATGGGAAAAGATGTCTGCTGAAAGAACTTTGGTCGGGGAATAAATGGAAACATAATTGGGTGGAATGAAAACAATTGACTCTTACATCACCGTAAATAAACTTCAATTGTAATAATGAGGTTTAACTTTTTTTAGATTTACGAAATACTCATGTTAAGAATGATTGACTAAGCATTCATGTCACGAATGTTTAACTTCCATCATTTGTCCGAATTATTATCATTAGGTACACGATTGATCTTGATCACAAGGTGTTATGTAAGTTTATGGCCTTGCTTGTATCAAAAGAATAATAATCCGACCACCAATGTCATATAGTGCAAGTGAACGATAATTGAGTAATCCATATGAAAATGTCACAACAGAAAGAGTCCTAAACACCAATGAACCACATAGTGACTGACAATCAGTGATGAGATGAAAAGAAACCAATGTGACGGAGATGAAACTGTACATAACAACCATAGTAGACAACACCGATAACCACCGATATAACAAATATAATCTGTACATTCAACTCAAGCGGCCGGAAAAATGATGAATTTATGCATCCATCTGAATCTCTAAAACCACAAAGCATCTCCATTAGAACAGCTATAGGCACACCTATTCACATGAACGTTGGCAATGACATTTTCTCTTCATCTTTTCCGGCCAAGTAAAGAGCCAGTTTCCTCCGTATCCCTCCAAATTAACTCGGACTGTCGAGCGGTATCCACAGTTTTATAAACTCAGGCTTCTAAGTGTATCGACACAGTTTTATAAACTCAGGCTTCTAAGTGTATCGACCCGATCAATGACATCCAATGCTTTGATCCGATCAATTTCGAAGTCGATCACAGGTATAGATGTTGGTCTCCTAGAGGAATAGGTCTCCCTGCAGATCCTTGTCGGGGAATGACTGCTACTCTTGCACAGCCTATGGTGCTTGCTCAATCTTCTCGTGGAGGTATCGAATTCCTGGCTCTTGCTAATCACGAGCGTTGGTTTCCTTTTCGTCACATCACGGAGCATCCGTTGATCTTCGACAGTGAGCGTTGGGGAAGGGGATGCAGATTTGTTAGGAGACAGCTGAATGGTCCTCAAATTGAGGGATCTTATGGGCGACTTGATCGGAGACCTGGTTCCACCACTTCCGGTTGTTTTGGACCGAATTATGAGGGTGTGAAGCCACAGTACCAGATCAAGGATGTAAGCCTCAGTCTTTTCCTTGTCTGCATGGTGGAGGGTCTCAATACGAAGCAAGTTGTTCTGTCCAGGCAACCTGTTCAAATCCAACAGGAAAATTTCAGATGTGCTGTATTCTTTATTCACTATTCTGTTGGCCACAAATAATTTAACTCACCCCGTGTTTGCCCATTCACCAACCCATCCGAATCCATGGTGAGCTCTGGAATAGATGACCACGAAAAAATTGTCAGCAAAACCAGAAAACTGGAAAGAAAATCCAAAGAGGAGAAAAAAAAAATGAAAATATATGAAGACTGACTTGGTCGTGTTGGTAGCAACAGGAACGAGCCATTGCAGAGTTTTTTCCATTTCAGCTTTGATCTGTGGGATGGTAAGCTGCAAAATGGCAGTACCAGTAAGGCACAGATAATACACAAGTTATGCACCAGACAATGAGAGTATAGCAGCAACACCATGCGGGACACTAGGTCCAAAACAATTTTCTAAAAAGAAGAAGCTGTCATGCTATAGATATCATCCTACCTCTTCCTTGGGTTGAAATGACTGTAATTTTGATCTTAAAACTGCTTTGACAGCTGGTGGCAATCCTTGATACAAAGCATCCCTCATGCTTGGCGGTACAGAATTTGAACGGGATACCTGCTCATGCCAAATCCAGCACACAAATCACATGAAGTTTATGGAATGCTTCAGGTTCACAGATTGCGCATCCCACATTTGAGATGAAACTGCTAAGATGAGGATGCTAATGAATCTGCATATGCTGCGTACTTAAGTTCAGAATTTAACAGAAAGCAAGAGGCTCACAATGGTATCAATCTGAGTAATGATATTTGCATAATGCAACGCAAGACCAGCAGACCCTAATTTCTTCTGATTAATTGAAGATGTCTTCACTGGGCGATCATCATCTGCAAAGGAGAATGCAGCTCAGCATTGGTTGGAATCTGAACGAGAAACCAGACAGGGCATATTCACCCAAACGTCAAACTAATATATAATATTCTGTAACTCCCGAGTCTTTTGACATCATGTCAGCTACGAGTCGTCGAACAAAACAATCAGAGGCAAAATGAAATTCTACAAGAAAACAAGGAATCAGTTTCCAAAGCTGCATCGCTAATGCTAGGTATCCCATTAATGGAGCGAACATGAAAACAAGCCTCCAATTTACAGATTTAAATTCATACCGACGCTGCCAAAAGCTTCATGAATCTCCAAATGCAGAAAATGAACAATATCTACAAGCTCCTCCATCACCTACAAACACAAGAAACAACATGGTTAACAAAATAGTGAAGAAGGATTAAAAGAATAAATGCCACAAGCCCCATTAATTTCACTTTTCGTCATTTCTCTTCTTTCATTTCACCTTCTACCCAGCAAGATCCATAAATTACCTTCATCATCAAGATGAACAATAAGAACATGTTTGAGATGCTTGGCATTGAAGGAAAACCAAACAATGGAGTCAACAAAATGCGTCAACACTAGTGAACATATACCATTACACATTCCTAGGACAGAATAGTTTATCGTTTTACACAGTGGATCAAGGACACATTACCTCTTCCAAGATCCTGGACCAAAGAGATTTCTTCTTTAAATTTCTAACATGCTTCTTTTGACTCTTTAACTCTGCCTTCAAGGGCACAAGGCCATCACCTACAAAAAGAGACAGATAGATCCATGAAGTACAAAATCTGTAATCCAGCTGGAAATGAATGCTTCCATGGCCCCAAAACCACTCAAGAAAATTTAATATGTCTTGCATGCAGGGTAGGGTGTAACGTTATTCAAGTTTTAAAATTCAATATGTTCAGCTGTTTCATAAATCCCCCTCACTCAAGAGAATTCGATACACTACTGCTCAAAACATGCCAAGGGCATGCTGTCTCGCTCCAAGAAAACAATATGATTAACATAACAAAACAATCCGTCCTCTTTAGGACAACAAATGGTTCATACAAGACAAAGGCTGATAAAGAAATTAAAGTGAAAAACTTGAATGAATGGGGCAAAATATTATCAGCTGCGACTTGCCTCTTTGAGACCCGCTAGGGTTATCCTCCTCTTGTAACTTCTGCCTGTAATCTTGCTTGAATCTGTCCAAAGCATGCAGCTCGTGATACAGATCCTGTCCCAAAAATGCAATCACGTTCTTATCAGGTAAAAAATCAAGGGCGAAACTTATCTTGCTATTTCATACACTCTGGAAAAACAATTGCTTCCACCAAAAAATAAATAAAAAATTCAATTCTGTTGGAGAATTATGTCCAATGCATCCGCATCATGTCATATCATCTAACCAAAACCACTCCGAGGACTGCTTTAAGTTATAGTGGGAAAGAGAGAGTGCATTATGTTGGCGATAAATATACCCCTCCGACACCTAGATAAAGGAATATAGTAGAATGCAAAGGTGGACACAACTAGATAAGGAGCAATTGTTCTAATAAGTACTACAAGAACAAATTTTTACTCACGGCTGTATTTTGAACTAATGTCATCAAGTGCAACATCACTGTTTCGGCCTCTGCCTTCAAGTGCTTTTGTGGTATGAATTCCGTTGCCAACCTGATCCAGTAAGAAAATATGAGGGACAATGTCACAACGATGAGATGCATGCTGAAACAAGAGAGTAAGCAATTGATTACTTTTCAAAATAACGGTCCAAATTGTGCCACTGAGGATCTTTACACCGGTTTCCAAAGCGGACCACCTCCCCAGAAAATACTTTTAGTTCTTCTCTGAAACAATGTTAAATAGGGGGAAGTCAATATATCAGAAACAAACTATGTAGATGTAACTAAGGACTAGAAATGACCTTCAGAAAATTGTAGCTTCCCAAGAAATTTACCTCTTGTCAAATGCGGCAATTCTTAGTTGCTCATCTGTATCCTTCGATATCAAGTTCTGCACCCCTTCTGACTGAAGCACCACCTCCTTGAGGTGCTTGATATTCTCCTCTGAAAGAGATTGCATAAGGTTCGTTCCCTTGACAATAGTGTTGGCCACTTCAAATGACAGTATCGTTATCTTATTTCCTTTGGTCACCACACTCGAAACAAAACCACTACCGACGCTCAAACTGGTCATGCCACTACCAAGTGTGTCTATGACTTCTACTGCCTTTCCTAGACCAGCACTTCCAGCTTTTCCCAAAAGGGAGCTCATCTCCGAGACCTATCATATCAAAAATGGAGTGAAACATGATGCGTTTGGCACTAACAAAATGATACCATAGGCATCAAGGTATATGGCTGATTGTGAAAGACTTGTAGTACCAAGAGAACAATTATATGCAACTGAAATCACTTGGCAGTGATAAAATCATGAACTGAACTGCAGTACTCATGAAAAGGTCATACTGAAACTAGATTGATGCCACGACCACTATATGATGCCAGGTTATGTAATAGAAAGAAAGTTATATGGACGAAAACAGATAACGAATTTCCTTCCAGACTCTCTGGTCCAATGATATAGAAGGCTTCCGTATAGGTAGACATGATGGCAATATTCCATACAGAATATTCCAACAATAGCATCCAGGAAACAAGCAGTGTTTCAGGTGCGCAAAGATACAACAAGGAACGTTATATCTCACCTTGGCAACAGCGGTCCTGGATCTCGTCACTCTGGATTTGTAAGATACAGCCCTAGACAGTCTTGGAATACCATCATGGACATTATCCATACCCATCCCATATGAATTCGCGTTAATCCCATAGGGACTAGAACTCAACTCAGGAAATGAGAAGCGATCCTGTAATTGCTTATCCACAACCTCCCCAACTGAGGAAGACGTCGAGACATCTTTCCCTTTGGATGGCAACGCATGAGCCTCCAGACCCAATTCAGTCCCCGTAAGATGATGCCCGTTAAACTGTGAGTAGTTGCTGCTTGGGACATTTTCGACGGTGGCACTTTTCGTGCAAATCCCACCCATTGTAGACGAACACAATAGACTATACCACAATTCACATCCAAATTGCTTCAAAATTTTATTCTCCTCGTACTTGAATATGTATCAACAGCTCTTTGATACAGAACCAGTCAATGGAATATCAAAACCAACTTCGATTAGTCAAGGCATAACACCAAATCCAGCACACCACCTCTGACCTCTTATTTGCACAAATCAATTCAGCAAACTAACATCAAAATCAACAAAGTCAAGCAGCAGCAATCACCACTAGGTCAAGAATTGAGCTCCAAAACCCTAGAAACACAGAACCCATCAACCCATCCGTGTCTCCACGCTGGGTATGAACTTTGAAGAGTATATGAAAGAAAAATGGATTTGCGTGAAGGTATAACATAGAAAGAGATCAGTAGTTGACGAAATTTGGTGTTGAAAACTGTTTACCCGTGGTCATGTTTGGAAAATCAGCGAATTGGTCAAGTTTGTGAAATGGGCAAGTGCGATTTAAGGTAAGAGATTATATATCGGGACAATTGGACAAAATATCTCCTTCCTTTTCAGAAAGATGGCATGGTTTGGATACGTTGAAAAAATTGTTTAGATTATGAATGATCCGCCGAATGTTTAAATAATATTTTTTTAAAAAATTTATCATGAAATATGAAAAATAATTCAACTTAAATATTATAATCCTGAGTTAATAAAATTTTCAAAATATATCATTAAATATAAAAAAAATATATCAAAATGTATGTTGAATAATACAGTTATTACGTATTATTACAATCTTTATGGGACAGAAGGATTAGAACTTTCAGTTACATTTTAATATCAATTTCGATTTTATATGTCATATGCACGAAATTACATTGTACATGAAGAATCAAGTTATAGATAAACCTTCATTCTTAAGCTTACAATATCTCTGTCTCATAATTTTTACAATGTTTTTCACTTTATACATTATTAAACACCTAATTTGAAAGATTTTCATTATTTATCTAAACGATACGATTTAAATTTTTTATTAACGATATAGTTTTATTATCATTAAAATTTCATGATATTTTTTTTAAAAATAAACATTTGATCGTCCCATAATATAGATCAAAACTTATATATACGTCATATTAAAAAATATAATCTTTTTGAGATTCACAAAAATACCTTCTTTCTGTCTTTCGTTCTTTTTTTCTCTTTTGAATGAAGGGTTATGGTTACTTTGATATATGGTGATTCAAAAGAGGATTTTTATAAATATGTGACGATGCTTATGAAAAAGATAGAAAATTGCTTAACGAATACGGCTCTTGTGGCTTTTGAAGATCTGTTAGTGGTCAACTCGTGAGTCATGAATGAAGATTGGGCCCCTGACCGCACCAATACCAGTTCACACAACCCGCAGCCGGATTCATTCAATGCTCTTCAACATATTTTAATGACCAAAATATCCACCTGCCAATCACCTCATCATGTGCAGATAACTTTCAATATAATCGTTATACTGAAAATCAGTATCGGATAGGATACGTCTGTCCTTTTCACATTTTGTATTTAACGAAATTATATATCAACGCGTTGTTTTGTTTTCTTTTAGTATCCAAATACAGCTACCATATGCTTATAAATATCTTAGCGTGAGTAAATAAGAAAAGAAAAGCACAGATTTAAAAGGCCGCCTAGATGACGTAATAACATATAGAGCTAGTTATTTGCAACATAAATGTGGCATCATAAAGTTGTTATAATCGATCTACTCAAATCACGAAATAGAGTGGTCATTATAGCAGCCACAACTTTCTCATACGTCATCCCGTTATACGAAATACTGCTGGTTCATGCATAATATGTACTACAGTATGGTTTCAATGTGCCGAAAAACAGGTCTAACGGCAGTGTTACATGGGTTCCTATTTTCGATACACCGGAGGCGGTCGTGGGTTGGCGCAGAATTGCATCTTGAAGTTGGAAGCAAGTAAAGGTAGAATAAGCATTCGTCCCGGACCGAAACAATGATAACCCAGATGAAAGTAAATCATGGTAAGAGTCACTTCGAGTTTCTGTAAAGCAAAGCATCTCTTTTGAGCTTCATCCAGCACACTGATTACTGATCATCATCGGATCCATCGGAAGAAATATGTTGTGAGATCTGATGCAATATGCATCTAAGGTCAGTGCATTGTTCATGCATTTCAGGTACGGATCAATATGTTACTCTATACGGGTATTGACATGGTACACCGCACATGGAGTGTCAAAAGCTTCAGTTTACAGATCACCGATGATATGAAAACAAAGTCATGCAACCCTGAATATTAGACAAGGTTTAAGAAGAATGTGTACCAATGTATTCTCTCTGCAGCACCTGAACCTGAGATAAGGTCCTCCAGTTCGTCGACAACTGCAGTGTAGCAGAACACGTATTGATCCTGGTGAACAAACAAATCAAGTTCACGAATAGAACAAAAATTTGTGAGGAGACACAAAATGAAGGAGCTAAAAAGCACTGACTGCAGGTTTAATTTCTTTGGACTATTGGCAAGCATTGGATTTATCTCATGCTAATCACTTCTATGACCATATGCCATGTTCATCACATTTCACAACGTGAACAAGTTCATATATGTAATGTTAGAGAAACAAACATGATCGGTCACCATATAGAAGAAGTAGTAGCAAAAAAGAATCAAGCAGAACATATGATCAGTATTGATCCATAACTCATGAACATGTAGTCCTGATGGAGCTAGAAGTCCATCACATGCTTGAGAAAACGCATGTGCATGCCCGAAGGCATATATGTTTGTCATGACCCATTAGTATAGGTCCTCCAGCCATTTGGACATGAGCTTCAAAACATGTATGCATTCAAGGACCTACAGAATCGACTCCCTGGTTGGTTCCCCAATCTTAAAAAGCAAGACGGAATTCATGGGTTGACGGCAATACCTGTGTTTGAACCATGCCTATTCTTTGAGATCTGAAGACAGTCACCGTCTTAGTAAGGTCCAAAGCTGACATATCTCCAGCAAAAATTCTCTGTAGTGTATCATGAATCGTGCAGTATGTTCCAGTTCTCCCTATTCCAGCACTGAACAGAAAAAAGACAAGTGTGATAAGTTATCCGTAGCTCAACTCACCAATTCTAGATGAACTAGAGAAGCGAAAAACAGTGAGCTAGAAAATGGACCTGCAGTGCACGACAATTGGGCCCAAGCTAGGAGAAACCTGATATGTTCGCCTCAAAATTTCTCTGACCGCTGAAGAGTCCTCAGGAACCCCATGATCAGGCCATTCAGGATACAGAATATGCAAAACAGACAAAGGCGGCTCTTCTGACTGCAGGAAGAAGCAACGCAATTGTTAAAAAATCTAGAAAGAATAAAGGCACGCTGAGAACAACGTAATAGTTTCGACTTTCGACATTCAGGCATCATACCTCAGCTTTTGTAACTTCTAGATGGCGTAACACTAACGAGTTTGCAGTAGTTTTAATCCATTTAGTGACAATAGACAATGCACCAAACTCTCTAGGACCATCTTCTGCCTGGAAATACTCACCGCATTTCACTGTCTGCATGATAGTTTTAAAGTACAAAAATATATTAGCCATATTTCGAGTTTAAGCTGCAACTTAAGTAACAACTGGAGTTCGAACTGCAATGATGCAACCATGTTCATGCATGAGATGCAAAAAATAAGAACACAACGAAAATTCATGTACTTTACAAATAGATTACCCTGTAGCCGTCAACCAATCGAGTAAGCATGATAATTACTGGGCACCGATTTTCAAAAACCATCTCCCAAAAATCCTCAAATGTATGTGGAAGTGGACCTTGAGTGGCAATGAACCGAGGAGCATGTGCACCGAGAGAAGTCTACACTAGAGGTACAAAATCAAAGGTTAAACGGAGCATGAAGCAAGCAAAAGATACAGAATGTGACTAATTAAAACTGTCTAATTTCATATACGATAATATTGCAGAGTCTACCAGAAGGGTCATAATATAAGAAATTACCTGAACAAAGCTTGCATTAATATAACCCCTAGCTGATGGTCTATAATCCTTGGCAGACTTCAGTATAACTCTAGTGTTGTCAACTGGAATGATAAGAAGAAATTAGCTTTCATTTTTTAGAAAAAAAAATTAGAAGATTTTGGTTGAAGGATATAGCGATTCTCTGCTGGTCAGTTCTAATTTTCTAAAGATAGGGAAAATACGTAATCACTTGCATGGTAAGATGTCACCGTAACGATTCTTGTTCCTATTTACTGGGTCAAAAGCTACTGAACACCGCCCATCAATTTGAGAAAGCCTCATCCTTTTTTCCTGCAAGTAAGGAAACATCATCAGCCTCGAATACGATTCATAATGAAAGGGAAAAAAAGGACGAGCCGCCAAAATGTAGTCCATGTCTTCGCCAAGTTGCGAACCAGCCAATGACCATAACGTTTCCAAGCAACCATTTCGAATCACAACAGGTTGTAACAAACGTGGGAAACAAAAAAGGTTCGAGTATTTTTCTCATTCAATAGTTTTAAAAGCCTGTATTGTTCTTACCACATAAACAACACAAGCTACTACAACATCATGTGATCAACAACAAATCCATCACAAGTACAAGAAAAAATTGACGCAGTAATGGACTTTTATCATAAGTTGAACCAACATTTCACACTGTACTTGATACACATACACCAATTACATTTGTTGATCTTCAACCACAAGCTTTCTCCTTCTATACAGTGGATTAGTGAGACGTAACACTAAAGAAGATCTGCCAATTCGACAATATGTTACAAGTTTGGATCCCACTGTCTCTACATAATTAGCACTCGATAAGAAATGGATCCTATGCAACATATAACCTTCAGCCCCAAAATGACATTGTGGCATGAGGCCCTTTTGTGATTGTGTGTCATGTCATAGTTGTGTCAAGGGTTAAAACAACGATTGAGATTAAAAGAACATAAATGAGGGGTTGAGTTAAAATGCTACTCCCTCCGTCCCATTTTAATCGAAACGTTTTGACCCGACACGAGATTTTATGTGTGTTGAATTTATATGGATTTTAGTGAATAAATTTTATTTTATTTTATTTTTGTCCTAGTGGAATTTACTGTAACAATTGAGAAAAGAGTTAATGGGTATACTCTAGCAGATAAGATTGATTTGATATTTTTTTTATGTTAAAAAGTTACCAAAACAAAAAACGTTTCATTTATTTTGAGACTTACGCAAAAGAAAAACGTTTCAATTAATTTGGGACGGAGGGAATATGATTTAATCTTAACTATTGCTTTGTGTCGTTTAATCTCAACCGTCATCATATCAAAAAAACAACAAGGTATTTACCATCGTAGACCGGGCCTATGGATCACGAAATGTATAAAATCTTGTCATTGCTAAAACAACAGAGAGATTATTTTTGAATATCCTTTAAAAAATTGAACAAAACAAGAAAAAGGGTAACCATTACAAATTAACAATAAATTGATAATAAAAACAACCCTAAACTATCTTAAATTGAGTTGCTAGTGTTTTTACTAGCATTATCCAGACGACAATCATAAGAGTTATCCTGTCACTATTATTTTGTCGTGTCGGAGAGACATATTCATGATAGTCCAAGTAGGATCAGATCTTGGTTGATAAATTCGTCCCAATTCTTTTGTCTTCTCTTACCCCGTCTACTCCTGTCAAATAGATGAGTTCACATTGTCTTACAGGAGCTTGTGGATCTTTTCACATGACATTACCAAATCATCTTCGTCTTGCCTCCCGCATTTTATCCTCAATAATGACAACTCCCAAGCGCCCTTGAATCATACAGTTCGAGATGCCATCTCTCAAGGAGACCCCATTCATCTTATTAATTTGGGCTTTTTTCACTCACCAGCACTCTACTCAATACAACATAGCCGGTCTAACCATCCTACGGTGAAACTTGCCCTTTAGTTTTAAAGAGATCCTCTTGATGCATAACACTCCCGATGGTTCTCTCCCACTTCCTCCACAAACATGATACAACATAATCACCAAACTCAAGTAAAACTCCACAATCACAAACTCCTCCAAACGAATAAACCCAGATGACCGAACAAACAACCCAACCAGACCACACACACACCAACCCCCAAAATCACAGACTCGAATACGAAATACCCACTACACGCCAACAACAAAACCATACCTGCAGTAATTTGAACTCGAGGTCAATAACTGTAGGGCTCGAGATCCTGACCTTCAAGACCTTGAGGGCATGCGAACAGTGCTTTATCTGATCCGCTGAGAGGGACGGGATCGGCGGCGTGTCGGCGACGAAATTGAAGGGAAGCGTGGTGGTGGAGGAGGAGGGGATTGTGGTGGTGGTGGTCATTTTCCGGCGATGCCGGGGTTGGGACCGTGACGACGTGCAGTTCCCCGTTGTTCGGGTTGAGAGAAAAGGGGAAGATGTGAATTGGGTTGTGATTTAAGTCGCACATTTGAGTTAGGGTTGCTGCTTGCTACCTGTACTAGTAGTAGTGTACACACAAAATGATATCGTGTCTAATTGGATCATGAATAGTAAGAATTACACAATTATTATTTTGTCAGTCGCATATAAAATATAATATTTTTAATTATTATATTATTTAACATGTATTTTGATAAATTTTATTTTTTTTGTTTTAATTATGTAAAAAATTATGTCACTGACGTTATGTTATAATATATAACTTAAATAATTATTAATGTTTCACGATAATTTTTTTTTTAAAATGATGTTTTATCGTCTCAGATGCGAATCAAATTTCATCTCGACAGATATATTTTTCAAACGATTACAAATAATTCGAGATGAAAGGAATATATGATATTAGTGTTACATTCCATTGACATATATCACGGATTTTATCTAAAATTCTCGTATCAACGATTCAATGTAAACCTTGCACAACTCTTATATTGAAAAACTTTTACAACAAGTTCATCAATGAATACTGAAGTGTGAGTCCTATTGAGCATTGAAAAAAAAAAAAAAAAAGAGGGAAAGAGACCCATATAATAATGCTCTAAAGGTTAAAACTACACTTTGTAGTTAATTTGGGAACAATGTCTCACTTTACTATTCCTTTGGTCTTACAATTTTTGTAACAATGCGTTTTTTGATACGATTCTTATTTTTACTAACATCGGTATTTTTTTTCTTTAGAACTAAAATTCATAACGTAATTTTATTATTAGTATTTCATAACAATTGTATAAAAAAAATAATATTTAATCATAGCAAATTAAACTTCAAAATATATGTAGTTACAAAAATTATAGAAATGAATAACACTCTATAAGGAAAAGAAACATACCCACATAATCTTCCCAAGTATGGAATGTGAGGAGCATCCTTATATAACTAGGTGATGTAGACAACCTCTAATTTTAGGCTTCACATTTAGAAATAGATCGGCTTATTATGAGCCAACTCCATTTGACTCGTAATCATTAAGGGATTGTTTGATGTTATTATTCAAAATTATAAAAACAAAACCAATAATATAAACATCAGTAACAAAAACTGAAATAAAATAAAATGATCTTTTCTATAAGGGATATTGAATACTATACTACTCCTAAAATGTTATTGAAAAAAAAGAAGCAAAAATCCCCAAAAAATACAAAAAATTCTCAACCGATACAATCCAGGAAAATAATTCTTATTGAGTACATGTTTTAGTAACCCAACCCAAAACCGCCCAAACCCACGGCAAAACGCAGACATTCCCATTCCAAATCGAAGACCAAAACCATTTCTATTCCAAATCTAACAACTCAAATGGACTATCGAATCTCAAATTCATCGAATCAGTAAAAAAAAAATGAAATGCAATTGACAAGATTAGATCTCGAGACTCGGTGGATTTCGAGCAATGAAAGACAATACGACATTAAACAATCGCCTTATTTTGCAGAATCGACACCCCATTTTGTAAAACCGGCACCCGAAACAGTGCTTCAATTCAAAAATTAAAAAACCCTTAAAAGAGGGCCTTGAATATCAAAAGAAAAGTACCTAGACCTAACAAGATTAACTGAATATCCAAAATTATGCTTTTTTTTATTTTTATTTTTCATGTATAATCAAAGAATGGAAAAACACCTGACGCACTATTTCTGATAACTGACATACTGTTTCGAAACAAAGCCGCCAGTTCAACAGTACGTCAATTCAAATAGAGTTATATTTGAATGCATTATTCGGTCTAGTTGAATTTTCAACTTTTCCTATTAAAGATGCATGATTTTTTTTATTGTTGTGAACATGTATGCTGGATCTATCTAATAGAGTTATATTGAAAAACTTAGGAGGAGATTGTTGAGGAATATTATAATTAATAATATATCCTTAAATAATAAATTTTCAATATACGTCATAAAGATAAAATTTGTGTTTTATAGATAGGATATATTTTTAATTATATCATATTACATAAGCCTAGTCTTTTATAAATAGCAATCTGAAGACTGCGGCTTTAGTATTTCAAAACTAGATACTATGGATGTACCTCTTTCAACCCTAAGGTTTTCTCTCCAGTGCTCTCAACAACTTATTCTTATGCGATGAAAATTCCTCCACAACGATGTCAAGGAGACAAGCATATTAGACACATGAACTTACAATTGGTGCTCCTAATACTTCCCAAAACATCGGGAAGCCGTAGGGGTTTTTTAAATTAGACATCACAAGAGTAGACATCCTAGGAGTGATCTGTTGTGCACCTGGGGTGGTCCTAATACTTCCCGTTGTATCATCATAAAATAAACCTGAAATCAAGCAGGTGTTGCCATGGGCAATTGGTCATAGTATAAGCTGGACTCTGGGTAGTCTTGGGATGTCACCATCCTAGCCCAATTTCGAAGCAAAGGCCAAAATGTAGAGCCACCAGGATAAAAATATGGTCCGAGAACGTTATCATATTAAACTGAATGTGCTTGGAAAAGATTTGGCTTTTTGGATATGATTTGGCTACAACTTCACCCTTTATCAAAATGTAGCAGCTTGCTCCTCCAAAACCAGGAAAAATTAGGAGAGATATCCTTTCACAAAAAACAATGGTGGCACATTAAAACTGTTAGTGATTAACTGTCCCTTGATACGCACAAAACACTCAGATGATATGGCTCATATGTTCCCCTTCTCGGTCTGATGCCAAGAGTTCCGTCTTCTCTTCATTCGCGCCATTTTCTTTGATCCCGTTATGCACGACCATCTCAACGCCCGCCAGTTTCCTAGCCTTAATGGCCTCTGCCTCCCAGTCAGTCCCCGATATCACTACGAACAATATCCAAAATGCACAAGCCGCTTGTGCTGAAAGCAGTCCGTACCATAGGCCGCTAAATCCCACCTTGAGCCCGAATGCCAACCCTAATGCTACCGGCGTGCCCACTAGGTAGAACGACCCGAGGTTGATACGGGCACCTATGGCGGGTCGGGCGGTGCCACGTAGGATGCCGCAGCCGGTGGTCTGAGGGCAGTTGCCTAGCTCACAGAGTCCCATGATAGGCATCACTGAGGCCACAAGGGACCTGAGATTGTCATCTGTGGTGAAGATGCCTCCCCAGCTTTCCCTGAATATGACTGTCCAAATCACATTGATGATGCCAACCAAGAATGCACAACCCAATGCAACCATTGCTGCTAGCTTGGCCTTGTATGGCTTCCCTGCTCCTAGCTCATTCCCCACCTGCATAACATCAGACACACAACACAGAAACACAGCACTTTTTTATCCACGTTATTGCTTAGAGCTATGAAATCTAGCAGTGAGCATTTATGTTTTCAGCTTTCTGGGTTCATCAATCATCAATGTGATTCCTATTAGATATGCTTCATCTACCCTGCCCCCGCATTCTTGATTCTCATGATCTTTTATCTTCTAGGGTCAAATGTTCCTAAATAGCAATTGCTTGTTTCTGCCGAGACTAAACATCCTGATTGACAGATTAAGCACACCCTTTACACTAATATTCGAGTAAGATAGTTTGGATACACACTAGTGACAGTGGGCTTTGGACGTGAGGTACAGATGATCGAGGATAAGGAACCTTATCTATAGAGCCTTTGGTTGATGTCATAAGGGTACCCTTGTAGAGTTGGAAAGTCGCATTTAAAAGCAGCAGAGCAGGTATGTGGAAGGTGAGAGTGAGACAACAACTAGACCAAGAATACCTCACATTATTTGTTTTGACTGGTTTGTTTTCTTGGTCACCAATGATGGAAGGGTCTCAACAGAAAAAGAATGGTAACACATTGATCTATCTTTACCAGATTTGCCAATCTCATACAAGATGAAAATGCCTGATTCTAAAATGCTGATGCAGTTGTGTAACTGATGAAATAAGTACGCGCACATTGTATTATTTTTTGATCCATACACTTACATCACTATCCATGCATGTTACACAATAACTCTAAATGTCTTGTCCACTTGTGATCGACATTCTTCAAAATGCCCCCACCATATTTATATGATTTCTTATACTCCATGGTCCATTCTATTCCTAGAAACCATGTACTTTGATGGTCCAAACATACGCATAATATTTTTGTTGATGTGCATGAGTTTTGGACTCGAGTGAATACAACAAAACATGAGACAGTTATAGATGATGGAAAACACGTAAGGGACAACAACTACGACTATTTTGAGTGTCATCTGAAAACTCTCTATTTAACTGATCCATAATCCATGGATTTTTCAGGTTTTCAGATAGCGAAGAAATGAACAAGTCTAGGGAAGCAAGGAGAACTCACCCTAGCAGATACACAGCCAGCCAAGGCCATGGGCACAGTGTACATGAGACTGGTGGTCTGAATCATGATCCCGGTGGCCGCGACACTCAGTTTTGGGTTCGGCAGATAACCAGCCAGGACGGTCACAATCTCGTACCACCACCATTCCAAACAAATAGCCAAACAGCTCGGCACAGCCAACCTCAGCAGCTCCATCACCCCTCCGCCGCCACCAGCAGCCATGCCAATCATCCTCCCCCACTTCAACTCACACCGTCCAGTCACATACACGTATCCGGCCAACAGAACAACCATGTTAACATTCGTCATGACGGACGCCACGGCCACTCCAGGGACACCATACCCTTTAACAACCACAAGAAGGTAACTAAAGGGCACATGAAAAGCAACCGCAATGAGTGTGCAATACATCATGGGTTTGGTCACCTGCTGTGACCTTAGATAAACCCTCAACGGCAGCAGCAATGTGTTGGTGATCAAATCAGGCAACGAATATATACAATACGTCGCCGCCATTGCTGTGACCTCCCTGTCCTGTCCAAGAAAGATCATGATGGTGCCAAGATTGACCCACAGGATACTGATCGGGATGATGGCGAGGGCGAGGATTAAGATCATGCGTTGGAGGGATACGGCGAGGAGATCCCAGTTCTTGTTGCCATAGGCTTGGCTGCAGACTGGTTCAAGACCTGAGGCTAAGCCTACGAGGACTGAGTATCCGGTGATGTTGGTGAACCCGATTGAGAGCGCCCCTCCGGCGAGCTCTAGGCTCCCGAGACGTCCCAGGAAGAGGACCGAGACCGCGGCTCTTATGTATACGAGGCAGTTCATTGCTGTTATCGGCATCGCCATCGCCCATAATTCCTTGAACTCTTCCACTACCTGTTTAACAAAGTACAGAGTCAAGACCGGTTTTCAGTGATAACAAACCAAGTCTTTATCGCATTACATGAGTCGGACACAGAAACATGGAAGCATGGTTTCAAGAACAGAAAGAAACCCAGTTGAGAAACAGAGGAAATGATCAAGAATGAGTGATTTGGGGACAAATGGAACAGACCCAGAAGCCTCAAAGTGTAGTAAATGGGATGAAAACTATCCTGTTTCCATATGCTTCAGGAAAAAAAGAAACCCATGAGAGGAAACAGAACAGATAATGATGAAAAGAGGCAAAGCAAGTGTCAGTGTTTTGTGGTTACCTGAGATGTTGAAGGGTGCTTGTGAGATGAGAAATCAGAAGAATCATCTTCAGTCATTTTTGTGATGATCAAGAAACTAAAATCAAAGTGAAGAAAACACTAGGGTTTGTGTTTTCTGTTTCTGCTTTCTATCACAACAAGTGAAGTGCAGTGAATCAAAAAAGCTTGCTTGAGAAAAGCTTCTCTGCTTCAGTGGCTATTATACGTGAGAATTGGAGATGGTCAGTGAAGGCTAATAAATACTAGTAATAGCAATGGAGAAAGTGAAGGGTCATTTTTCTGTGTATTTGAATTTTTTATTTTATTTTTTGAGGAAATGAAATAAATAAATTACAGGATAAGAGTTAGAGCAGTTCTGGAATTGAAAAGAAAGGAAACTGAATTTGTATTTAATGGGGGGTTTTTTTTTGGGAGCATATGAAGCGAAATCTTTGGCAAATCCATTTGGTTCCATGTGCCAATCTCACTCCCTGAATTGATGTGTGTGGATTCACCACTATTTTGACATGAAATCGACCAGATATTCCCCCAATTCAAGGTTCGTAATTTAAAAGTTTTTGTGTGTGGAAGGTTTTGCATGAGTCGAGATGAGCGATGTAACGAGAAGAATATGACAGAAGCATTTGGGTTTGGGTTGATGTTGTCATCGTATTAAAAAATTTACAACTAATCTATGAATATGAAATTTGAAACACGATGAAAGTTTGAGGAGAAAGAACAGCCAGTTAAATCGAATTTACTCAAATATAAAACTTATATGAATCATAATTATGTAACAGGGGATAGTGTTCTCGATAGGTCGACCTAGCAAGGCCGTTACATATACCAAATTAAAGCACTTGAAAATGGAAAAAGTGCCCCCACTTGTTATAGCAACATCACCTTCACTTATAGTGTCCTTCGAATCTCCGAATCCGATTAAACAATTGCCCATGATATCCAAATTGTATCATTGAAGAGACATAAATCTGATTCTTGATGGCGGTGTGTGTTAGCAACATATAACCACAAGCTCCACGACAACTAAGGTTGATGTTATATTAAAATGCTAGTGGTTTCAAAATCTTTTGGGTCACTATAAGTGAAGGTGTGATGATAGAAAAATAGGTGGAACTTGTTTATAGGAACCACAAGCTCAACGACAACTAAGGTTGGTGTTACGTTAAAATGCTAGTGGTTTCAAAATCTTTTGGGTCACTATAAGTGAAGGTGTGGTGATAGAAAAATAGGTGGAACTTGTTTATAGGAGCTTCGTATGTAATATCCATAAAATTTGGGATAATTATAAATATGTTTATCAAATCGTATTATCATTTGTTATTTATTACACTAGATATCATAGGGTTAAAACTATATAATAGAATTTTGGGATATGTTTGAGACGATTTGATTGATTTCAAAATATTTAAATCTCTAATAATCCCTTAACTATTCCCATAAAAATCTCAACAATTTGTCTATATAGTATCTTCAATCCTATGCCTAATACACATCTGAGCACCCTAATCCGGAGGTGAGACAGTGAAGAGAGTAAGTGGTTCAACCTTCTTCATCTACGTATAAGATCGTCGGATTATTATCGCAACTCTTCGGAAACCATCAGTCACGCTATAATCAACTGGGAAACACCACCACTACGTTCCGATTGGCTGGATCTCGACCACTGCCGACCACCGTGACACCGAAAAACACCAGAGACGATCGAAATTTGGCCACCCTCGTCCGACGACGATAACCCGCGTTCAACAACGCTTCCGCGACGTCGAAAACAATCAAGGACAGCCGGATTCAATCATCCTCGTCCGACGACAACACACCTCGCACGCACCGTACCTTCCCCGATCCTCCATGTCCATCCCCGACCTTGTCGGGTATTCCACAACGACCATTGGCCTGAGTCCGGCCTCCTTCGGCATCCGTTTTCCTCACCCGAGCCCTATCTAAAATTGTACCGAGCCCAGCCCTGTTCTTGTTCAGCGGGATATGGAAGGGGATTTATCCCAATGAACACACATTAGGAGGTGTGTACACAATATATTACTTTTAATACTTAAATGTATTACGATGATATTTATGTTATTAATTTTTATTGTAGATACGAACGTTACGTAAGAGTAGGATTAAACTTTGGATTATCTGAAGAATTTTTTAATTTTTTAAAATAACTATGTAACACAGATCGTTATCCTAAATTAAATATTATTTTTATAACAAACTATTAATCCTGAAAAACTTTCGAGGACGTTATAAAAATATCTGACTCCCATGATTTATGAGGAATAATTAAATATGAAGTTATATAAAATTATGAAACGCCATGACAATCACCTGTTGTATATGGAATTAATGTAATTAATTTCACGTTATATGCTTGAGAATCCTGAAATCCTGAATATGAAATAATTCCTGTAATTATCAATGATTTGGAGGGTTATGGTTGCATGACTAACTAGAAAGGGTGTAATTAAGTCTTTCGCGTGCATACAGCGGCATCAAGTGATATTCATGTTTGGTTAAAATTAACCGTACTGGTTCGATTGTAAAGATAATAAAGTTTGTTTAATTGTTCATAGTATGATCATAATAGGTAACTACATTAATTTTCTATGATAACTCCTCCTATGTCATGAACTTGTAAAAGTCACGAAAATTAACACGACATGACATGAAATGCATGAAGATGCTTAAAAACTTTAATAAAGACTAAGTGTGATGAAATAAGGATTAAGTTAATCAACTTGAATTATTATTCTATACGTATTTATATATTTCTGTTTGGCATATGATTACTTTGTGTTGTTTGTATTGCATCCTATTAATCCATGGGAAACACATGATATAATAAGCATGTCGGACCTCTGAAATGGACATGTATCCGGTGTTACTGGGTATTCGAGTTCATGGTTATATATTTGTTTAAGGTAATAAATGATCGTGGGATGAGTGGACAGTCTCCTTCTATCTTGTAGTGTTTCCATCTTATAGATAATAATAGAGAAAAGGTTTGTTCGCCATACCTTTTCTCGTCTTTATGTTCTAAGTCAACGATACAAACTAAAAGAGCCAAAGCTATATCTTTTGTGAATATGGATTGATTCGAATTCCCATCCAAAAAGACGTAAAAGAATCGATAAAAGAGTTATTTTCTTCTTTTCAGATCCAAAGGAGTTATTTTGAGTGAATCGATCGACTTCCTTTTTTAACATCTCAATCCAAGCCTGGAGTTGCTCACCTCTTTATTACATATCTATTAGGAAGTCTCTAACATATCTTTTTAACAAGAACAACAACTAATTCATCTCCTGATATATTTCCAAAAAGTCAAAAACTAAGTGAAATTCGGCTTGCTATAACATTTCATCAATATTTCTTAAAATTTCATTTTCTTATAATTTAAGATAATTTAAGTTGCATATTTCTTATTAGTTCTCTATGTTTCTAATACTTAAATCCTTTGTAATCGTATTGTCTTATTTCGAATAGTCTTAAGAACTACGATAACGTCACATGCCTAACAGACATTGGACGGAAAATCTTGGGACATTACAATAAATAATGTATTCCAACATCAATATATATTCTTAATTCACATTACCATCTCATGATATATCATTACATAGAATGTCATGATATGTCATCATAGATTTAAAAATCAACATTAATAATTATCAAAAAAAAAACTTTTCATATTTCCTCTTTTATAATTCATAGATATTATTCAGGATTTAAGGATTATGATGCTAGTATTATGTATTGTTGGAAATTAATGAATCATGAAGATTAAATAATTGGAATTTAAAAAAAGAATTAAAAATCTTCATCGTTGGACATGTCCCATCAACACATAATTTATATATTGTTAGCAACAAACTCTTTTTTTCTTATTATTAAGCCCTTCGTATATGTCATGACAAAAGAATATGTGTATGATTATATTTTTGTCATTAGTGTTAATCAATGAGAGAAAATGATGCAATTAAAAATATTTTACTACAAAAGCCAAAACTTTCTACCAAAAAGAAAAAAAAGTCAAAAAATTTTTATATCACATATTATGACAATTTGATCTGATTCATGTTGTGATACAAATAATTCGATAACTATAATTATGTCAGTAAAAAAGAAAAATAGAATAAATATCGTGATAATTTCATGATAACTTCTATAATATTATAGAAGAAATGTATATTTATATTTTTTGCTCAAAATATTTTTTATGTAAATATTTGACATTATCAAACATAAATGAAATTTCTAAATAATTTAAAAATTATTTTGAAAATAATCTTTTTACATTGATATTGTCCCATGCATATGATTGTCTTGGATTAAAAAAGACAACTTTTTACATTACACTAGTTAAAACTTCATTAGAGAAAAACAGGAAAAAAAATCATTCATTTTTTTTATAATATTTTTCGTCTATTCATTTTCGTTTTATCAAGTTAGTTCATGGATTACACATCGATTAGATAGAAAGATATAAAATTTGTTCTGTGATAAAATGTATCTTGGTTTTTACATGAAAATTTTTTACAAAAAAATTAAACGTAAAAGTGTCATGGATAATATATATTTCAAGAATCTATTAAATATTCTTGATAAAATCGAAATAATTTCAAAACAATCTATGATGATATATACATATCTAACAAAATATTGATGACATCACGATAAATCGTCCTATAAATAACTAATATATAAACAATTAATCATTTATAAGATTAAGAGATTCCTCGTGCATAGCGCGGATGATACATTAGATTTGCTTGTAATATTTCTTTGAGATATCAACCGATGCCTGATTGGCTTCCAAATTTTTTTTGGACAATCATTTCTTCTAAAAGAAACAATAAATAAGATGGATGAAAGTATTATGATGAATTGGGCAAAATATTCAATT
This sequence comes from Drosera capensis, assembly GCA_001925005.1. Taxonomy (NCBI): domain Eukaryota; kingdom Viridiplantae; phylum Streptophyta; class Magnoliopsida; order Caryophyllales; family Droseraceae; genus Drosera; species Drosera capensis. The sequence goes on from LIEC01012408.1 coordinate 92,626, forward strand.
TTATTATGTGAATTTTTTAATTTTTCAATTATATTTTAAATAATTTTTTTTATTTATATTGTGAATTAATTTTAAGTTCCAAATATTTTTTGTAAAATATTTAACTTCTTAATTATAATTTATAAATTTAGAGGTCTTAATTTTTTACTATAATCATATAATATATTATGTAACTTTACTTTTAATACAAACAAAATCGATATATATTGTAATGTAACCTTACTTATGCATCTCGATGCTCAAGATTTGATCATGAGGTCAAACAATAATTTTTGGAATGGCTCATTTAAAACCCGCAACTCAAATAGCCATGATATTTCGCTTATTGATGTATAATGATCACTTGCTAGTATGAATTTTCTTATTTGTATCAATTATTTTATCGATTAATTAATAATCTGGTTGTGGATGATTTGCTAGATCCTTCGGAAAGATAGGTCATTTCAGAGAATTTGGGTTACAATTGAACTCTAAGGATTGAAATCTGAAAACAATTTGAAAATTTTAATTAGGACTAGGTTTAGGGATTTAAGGTAGACCGAACATGTGTATTTAGTTTTAATTCTTTTCTTTGGTTTGTTTTTTTTGGTAAGAATTAATTTTGTTAAAAGGAGAATACATTTGGAACTTAAAATCAATTTATAATATAAAATTGAAACTTTTTATTTCATTGAATGTAATTGAAAAATCGAAGAATTCAAAAAATAGAATTGGATATTTTATCGATGAATTATACTTTAAGATATTTCTTTTTGAGTTCATAATCTAATTTGCTTTGCGATCTTAATTAACTGCAGCCACACAAAACTGATGCTTCCAAAGCATGTTTGCAAATTAGCACGATAAGTTGGGACAGCAGGCCCGACTCATTTTTTATTCTTTAAAAACTTTTTCAAACTTGATTTAAATGAAAAAAAGAAAAAAATATAATCCCGTCAAATATAGGATATGAGATAATTCACAATAGTTTTTTTATATCTATTTTTATAATACAGAATTATAATGTTATTTTTTATGTACAAGGATCCATTTTTTGACTCAATCATTTAATAGATTTCCTATATCGATTCCATGTATTAATTTTGATATTTTTTATATATTAAAATTAATAAACCTCAATTTAACATATTATATAGTATTATAATAAGTTTTCAATTATAATAATTATTTTATTTTATTTTATTACAACTGAAATAAAATATTTATTATAATATTTTTTTTTAATATTTGTACTTTTTTATATTTTATAAACTATCATTTATCATAAAAATATTATGTTTGTATCCTTTATCACAAAAATGCTATGTCTGTATTATGTTAATGGTATAAAAAATTTGGGGAATGTAATTTTAGTTCCCCAAATGTAAAAAAAAAAAAAGATATATGAAATAATATAAGGATATGAATAGAGAATCTACTGCCTTATTTTTTTTATATAGACTTCCTATGTATATATAGGCATAACAATCTATATAGCAGCACTGCTGCCGAGGAAGGACACAGCGGTAAGAGATAATGATATATGCAGATTTTATCTAATTATGTTTTCATTGTTCTTAGGTTAGAAAAGAAGGAACGCTTATCATTAAATAAATTTTATTTGAAAAAATTGATTCAAATGAATTATATATAAACAAAATGTTAAATTTATTTAAATAAATAAATGAACTAAAGCAAAATCCTCCTCACAATCGGCTCGTACTCAAACACGACTTCCTGACCTCGATAAGAGCCCGAGCTCGAGCTCTAAACGCCTTCTAACAATTCTGGGTAAGATGACATATAACCATGCCGAACCTGGATAACCCTTGTCGGGACTCATGCTGCTCGCTGCAATCCCTGGATAAATATTTATAGAGAGATTCGTACCATTTTCCAAATACAGAAACGAGGAAGTCAGAAGTGTGATTAGATTCGGAGCCTCTGTCGCTTGCTTTTAGAAAGAATCATCGGAGTCAATCAACCGATTCATCTTTCCCCTTTTCTTCATCACAGTTTCTAAACCAAGAACACAACCCACATAAACTGGGGAAAAAACCCCTGTTTTACACAGTTTGCAGACCCACAGTTTTGAGAGGAAGACGACGAATAAGAGGAGAAAGGTTTGATTTGTAGATCTTTATGTCAGGCAACTGTTGAATTCTTTTAATTTTTTCGATCCAATTCGTAGCGGATTTCATCTTTTTGCGTAATTACGGTGTGATCGATTTGTGTATTGTGTTATATGAATCAACAACTTGTTCTGTTCTTCTTGAGATCTGATTTGTTGTGACGAGTTGTTTGATCAATGGTTGGATATTTTCAATATGCGTGCTGGGTTTGTTGATTTTCGATGTTTTGGGTGTGCCCTTTTGGCTATTTTTGTCTCATCTTTGCGTGCTATACTATACTTCAATTGATTAATCAAGGAAACAGAACGTTTCGTTGATATCTAGGGTTTCTGTGGATGAATTCAATTTGGAAGATCGGATTTTGTCTTTTGGACGTTGTCAAGTGTGATTTGGATATTGTTGATCTATTGTGTTGTCTGTGAACAAGGCAAATTACATGTCGAGACTGATTCTTAGTGTGAGGTCCAAAATCTGATCTATCGACTCCAATGGAATTTATTTTCGTACCAAATCCTGTCATCACAACACTTGAAGGCAGATCATGGCGATATCTGAGTCGAATCGGGCAGGAGAAGGAAGGTTTTCTATCCCTTTGCATTGGGGATATGAGCTACCAAATGTAGTTTCTCTTGCGATTTGGATCAGATTGCATTGTTTTTTCCTTTGTTCAACTTTCAATTTACTGATTGAGTGATGACAAATTGAGGTTGATTCTTGGTGGGTTACCATTCCATTCCCTTCCTGATATCATATCAGTGAGGCAGAGTCTAGCAATTCTGGGGTGAAGTATAGTTACTTTGTTCTGTGACCCCTTTGAGTCCACAAGCCAAGAGGTCCATAAAACCGATACTACAATCAGCTTTCCATAGTCCATATGCTAGATCGTGTGCAAGCTGACGGTTGCTTTTGCGATTTGAGCTGCACAATGTATTTTTTGCTTTTGGAATCATGCCATGCTATGTTCGTCTCTGTCCCTTATGCTTTGTTGAGTGATTGCATTTGAGTGAACTGTGATCATATGGCTTCATGAATGCTTAAAATCTGTGAACTTATGGGAGTAATATTGACCCAAAGTTCATACTCGTCTATTTCTTTCTAATTCACATTACAGATTAGGAAGCGGCTTTGAGATTTTTTAACTTAAATCTATTTTGATGTTTCATTCTAGTGATTGCTAAAACTTCAAAGTTGGAAAATAAATGGCTGTTGCCAAGATACAGTTCTGCATAATTGTCTGAGCTCGTGAAGCTCTTGAGCCGGCCATCTCAGCTTACTCTCATCTTATTTTTTCTGCAGCAGGATAATTAGCTAATCACGCCTCAGTTCCTTTTAAGAAACACTAGACTGTTAGAATGAGTCTTGCATGTCTTGTGTGCCATAGCGTGGAGAGTCCATCACACTCATTCAGAAGCTACTCCGTGTCAAGTTCAGAAAACGAGGGGAAGTGCTCTGCAGTCGCGAACTGCTTGAACAGGAAGGTTATTGCTCCAACATGTCGAGGTACCTCCTCAGTCGTGTCAACTTCCAAAGTGACACCACAACCAGGAATCACAGACCAAGCAGGAATTACAGGCGCCCCAAGGCTTGTTAGGAGCTGTGCTGTACGAAGGGACCAAGTTAGAAACTGGAACTTTGATGTGGTCGAGATAGGAAACTAGTTGTGCTAGTAATAGAGCGAGAGTTGCTGGTCCTCTTTCCACTGCCTTTTCTTGTTTGTATTAGTTTTGAGGTGCCATGGTACTCCACGCTTTCATGCTCGAAGGAGTTGGTGAGTTGCTGTGGCAAAGGTGACTGTTAAACTTTGAAGCATCGTCAATATATGTTTTCGCTAGTGATGGCTCTTCCCTTCACTTCCCCTCTGTGTTATGTCACCTATACTGCTGTGATACCGCTGCAATAACAATGCAACAAGGTTTTATCCCATTATATGGGATCGGTTGTATGAATGAAAATACTCGATTCTAGTCTCGTCCGATGGTGTTCTAGTTGGCTGATTCATGCGGGTGTATGAAAAATGAGCTATGCTTGTTCTATGCTCCTTGCTCCTAATCGGTGGTGTGGCAATACAGTGGAATATCACTGCCTTGTTTATTACAGGAGTAAAAATGACCCTGGCATGGTCACTACTGATAGTCTGCTCCTTCCATTCTGAAAATCTTCAGCAAGGTCCAGTTAATCTCGAGATTTTCTGGGAACAATTATTTTATGATGTTCTCAAGAGTCAATCTTTCTCACATGATCGAATGAAATGCTTATTATTGTGTAAATCACTCTTAGTCCTTTCATCCCAAAACTTCCCTCTTTCTCCTACTCAAACTGGCAAGATGTTATAAGAAATCAGTAGGGGTGTTGGAAAATTGGTTTTACCATTATTGATAGTTAAGTATCAAAAACATCTCCTACCAATCGTACACCAATAAATTTTCCTCACACTCTCTCTCATCTCATATCATAGACAACATCAACACAGTATAAACTATCGAGCTACATTTGTGTCGTGTGGAGATCAAAACCATTTTACGTAAACTTGTAATCATCGAAAGTTCGGACTCTGGTATGCACGAGCCCAATTTGCATCTTGTTTTAACTTGCCTTGACCGCTCTACTCTCTCTTCATTCTCGAAGGGATCTATTTCATCACATCCAAGATCAAAAAATGCGAATGTTGAAGAACACGACCACAAATCACGGACTCACATCATCATCAACATCAAAATGCTCAATCTCATCACTCTTCCTCACAATCTGTCTCCTCCCAACCCTCTCGATCACCCTTTTCATCCTCCTCACAACACCCCCTCAATCCAATTCCCTTCCCATCCCCAAAATCACACTCAAAAGTCTTCGTTTTCGAACAACCCAGATCGCTCAATTATGGCCTCTTGGACCAATACTGGGCTTCAAAGCCCGATTCCCGGATACCCAATGACCCGGATCACGAATCGGGCACGACCCATTTGCCCATAGCCCTAGCTTTCGGGGGATACCCTGAGAATCCATTGATCAAACAGTACAGCGCTGAGTATTGGATCTTGGGGGATTTGATGACGGATGAGGAATTGAGAACTGGGTCGGTTGCAAAAAGGGTTTTGTTTGTGCCCTTTTTTGCCACTTTGAGTGCTGAGATGGAGTTGGGTTTTGATAGAGGGATGTTTGGGAAGAAGGTTGCTGGGAATACGGATTATGTGAGGCAGAGGGAAGTTGTTGATCTTGTGATGAAGAGTGAGGCTTGGATTAGGTCTGGTGGGCTTGATCATGTCTTTGTTTTGACTGGTATGGGTTCAAGATCTTGTTTGAATATGTGTTCAATATGTGATCTTCTGTTGTCTGATGATGAAACTTTGACATCATGATTAGAATGAACCTTTCGTTTGATGTATGCGAACAGCGATAATATGATGGGGATTGAAGTTTTTATCTAGGTGGATGCAATTGTTAGGACTATTAGATAGTAGCTGATATTGTTTTGTTCTATGTTAGTATCAATTTTCATTAGTGTTGGTTGATGGTTGGTGCTAAGCTAAGCACTACAAAAAACTTTAGCAGATGACTGTTAGTTTGTTCTTTACTTTATTCCAAGTTACTAACTTGTGTATAAGAACGTACCGAATTGAACGGAAGCACCTTGTTTGGTTTCTGTAAAAAAAAAAAAAAACATATAACTGTAAAAGGAAATTATGCCAAAGACCTTTGACAGCTTATGATGTAGTGTCTGGATTCTCAGGTTATGTTAAATCTTGGGGCATTATTTAACAGACCCTGTTGCAATGTGGCATGTTAAGAATGAGATAGCCCCTGCTGTGCTCCTAGTCGTGGATTTTGGTGGATGGCAGATACTTGACTCAAAATCTTCTAATGGTAGCTCACCAGAGAGGATGCAGCACACCCAAGTTTCACTGCTCAAGGACGTGATCGTTCCATACACCCATCTGCTCCCTAGACTGGACTTGTCAGAAAACACGGCGCTGCCAACACTTCTTTATTTCAAAGGGGCTAAGCATAGGAACGGAGTGAGGATTCTGTAATATGGCATCATTATCTTGAATAATCCAATATCCGAAGTTTTCCTAATAGATTTTACGTTTTCAGGGAGGCATGATCAGGGAAAAGTTGTGGGACTTATTGGTGGATGAATCTGGAGTGATAATGGAGGAAGGCTTTCCGAATGCAACTGGAAAGGAACAGTTCATCAAAGGGATGAGAACGTCCCAATTTTGCTTGCATCCTGCTGGAGGCACCCCGACCTCATGTCGGCTTTTATCAATATTACATCATCACGAGTGACGTTGCGATTCACCTCTGTTACATCTCTGCCTGAATTTTCCTTTGAAACCTTGCACGCCAAAGAGTTGGATGTTCTTGATGATGCACTGAAGCGGCAACCAAAACTTCATGGCATACACCAGCTCATATCACCTTCATTTTGACCCTTAACTCCGTCGGTTCTCGTATTTGTTAGTCTCGCATAATGCGAAGAATCACGTTGAGCTTAATATGCTGTAATATAATGTAAGTGATATGCAGCTGGATCACTTCGATTCTCCAACTAGGATCCCCATAACGCTGTGCTAGGGTCGGAGGCACCTGGGTTTGGTGATTTTTAGTTCCAAGTATATAATTTGATTTCAGAATTAAGTAGCAGGAGGCGCCCGTGGTCTAATGGATAAGGAGTCTGACTTCTAATCAGGCAATTGAGGGTTAGAGACCCACCGGGCGGGTGCGTTTTCGGGCATCAGGCGACCTTGTTCCATCATAGGCTGGGCTTTTTAGGCATTTTTCTTTTGATAAGCGCCCATACTGGACTCTATTGAACTTTAGCCCGCATATGTTGAGCCTCGAAAGTTGAAACCCAGTGCTTGTAATTTGTTTTCAAACCTTATAGTTACGTATGACGAAGAACATAGTATATAATTTCCTAAAATTTTGATGATTTGTGTATAATCTCTTTTCATTTTGAAAATAAACACCTGTCTTTTTTGAGGGAGTTTTTTGTTAAAAAAAATATATACTATGTGTAAAAGATGAAGGTTTTTTAAAAAAAAATTTAAAAGATTAAGTTACTATTTTTATAATTCGGAAGAATAAAATACTATCGAATGATAATTAAGAAATATTAAATGTTTTTTTCTTTATATTTCACTAATGTAATTTGAAACGTAGTGTTTGTAATTTGTTTTCAAACTTTGATAGTCACGTATGACGAGAAAAATAGCATATAACTTCCTAAATTTTTGATGATTTATGTATAATCTCTTTTCATTTTGAAAATAAACACATGTCTTTTTTGAGGGAGTTTTTTTGTTAAAAAAAAATATACTATGTGTAAAAGATGAAGGTTTTTTAAAAAAAAATTTAAAAGATTAAGTTACTATTTTTATAATTCAGAAGAATAAAATACTATCGAATGATAATTAAGAAAGATTAAATGTTCTTTTCTTTATATTTCACTAATGTAATTTGAAACGTAGTGTTTGTAATTTGTTTTCAAACCTTGATAGTCACGTATGACGAGAAAAATAGCATATAATTTCCTAAATTTTTGATGATTTATGTATAATCTTTCTTCATTTGAAAATAAACACATGCCTTTTTTGTGGGGGTTGTCTATAAAAAAAAATATACTTTTTAGGAAATCATGTGTAAAAAAATCAATTTTTTTTTTAATTTAGAAGATTAAGTGATTATTTTTATAATTTAGGATGATGCTATCGGATGATAATTAAGGAGGATTAAATATTCTTTTCCCTATATTTCACAAATATTTGTTATGATTTCATTTTTCTTAGACATATGTTGGTGGGTTATCTGCAGTTTATTCGCAGATTTGATAGAAAAGATTTCTTAGCATAATATCGGAGACAAGTGGCGACATGAGCTACACATTAGACTTATCAGTTTCGTAACATTTATCGTGCAACACGACATCAACCCATTAGTATAGAAATATTCACACAAACCAATCATACCCACGACTATATGCAACTATCCTTATCAAAGTGATTGTCACTGCCTTTTTCAACTCAAAAAAGGGAGAAGAAAACAGAATTGCGGCTGATGAAGAAAAGCACAACAGCTTCACAGACTCTCGCCGTCATGGCACAGAGGCTTACAGGTTCAGCCGCAGGCTCAGACGCAGTCAGCCGCCAGCCACCGTTATCAAACAAAGTCATATGCCTACAAATTATCGATTGATTATCCAGCAGTACATTTTGCTGAATAGGAAACCAGGTGGACCCAAGAGTGCCTAATTTAATAACTTAGAGCAAATCCAAGGAAGATAGAAATCGTTATATTTTGATAATGAATAATATAAAAATGTTTAAATTTAGTTTTGATAGTTCAATGGGTTAATGTCAAATTTTAACAGGTTGTTGTCCAATCTGTGTTAATGTTTTTTTTTGACTTTCTATCAAAAGATATTGATGTGATATATTTATGATTGTTATTTTCATTTTCAAATTTGATAAAAAAAAACCAAAATTAAATTTTAGTTATACAAATATTGCACATCAGAGTAAAAAAAAACCTGAACAGTAGCCATAATATGGATTTGGGTGTCTTCTCCACTAGACTTGCTCTTAGCAGAGCTAATTGGCTCTTGAGTGGTCCGTTTTGGTTCTGATCAGTGGACCAAAAATTGGATAGATTGTTGGATTGATGGACTCATATTATATGTACATGGACAATTTAATTATACGGATTAATTGTATATTATGTGCTATCTTACAGTTTGGCCCAAATATTTATGGTCCTATGGATATTAATATTAAGTGGGCCAATACATCGTCATATAAAGTATAGGACCCAATTGTGTAGATACCACGGGCTTGATCCTAATTGATGATGGGCTGATTAGGGTTAAGAACCACTATATATGTGAAGGTTATGGTCCCCGATTGAATATATGTTACATCTTTCTGGCATCCCATCGCAAGAGAGAGAAACCCTAGCGTGTGTATCAACTGGAAGACCCTAACCCTAGGCGATCTTCATCCCAGATTAAAGGCTTGTTTTTATGGATTCAGGTACGTTTCCGCTTATGATTTATTCTAAATAATTCGATATGAAGGTTACAGTTATTTATGTGGATTAATTCCAACATAGATTTCACTTATGTGTTAAGATAGACATGATATCGTAACAGATGTGAAATCAAATTGAATCATAAATTTGAATCTGATGTTGTAATATTTGGTTTGCGATGGATCAATGTGTGTGTTGATTGAAGTTTGGGTCTAAAGGATTGTGGAGCCCTAAATGTGCACGATCACTTACATGACACTTTGGTTCACAAGTCATTATCAATAGTCTCTTAGAAGTTAGGTGATGGGTTCAAAAAATTTGACCCCTTTGAAAAAGACCTATAGATTTATTAGAAATATACCACAATTACTTTAAGTATGTGAAGTATGAATACATTGAACTTAATGCATAGGGATTAGGGAATCCTTGGTTTAGGGGAATCCTCCTCGTTGTGGGGAATAAAATGGGGGAATTTAGTCGGCTAAAAGAAGCATCTATTTTTGTATAGATATAGTGGGAAAGGAGTACTTTTATGGTGGAATTTTGTAAAGCCGAGCCACGAAGGTGGACCCCAATAAGTAGCCATTGTTGCAATGTCTTGGAGGATTGAGACACACACTTTTAATATAAAAGGAGCACGACAGAGTTTGGAAAAGCACTTTACCCGTTCAATACAAGATATAATTTGTTGGGATCATTCAATCTGAGAAAAAATTATTTATTATTGAGTTAATTTTTTATATAAAAAACACGATATTCATTAATGAGTTGAATTGGATACGTGTTGTAATATATTTCTTGGTTTACTCACAATTTATTTAGGAATGCATTCAATTTTGTGAAATAATTCCAACAAATTCTCCCTTGGTCATTGATAGTTCAAAAAACATAGAGCAATAGCCATAGCCATATCATTCTCTTTTAGCTCTATGTTCATTTAATACTCATAATCTCACTGAGTGTGAAACAAAAGGTGTTTCTTAGGTAGTTCGACTATATCCCCAAATTAATTAATAGAGGTGAAATGTGTATTAATATTTGGGTGGACAAATTGGTAGGAATAGGCATATTAGAAATCCCCTCCTCCACTTCTTTCCATCTCCTTGCATGGTTGTACATATTTTCCACCATTTGTGATTGTTTTTTCTCGAGAATTCTCCACGTATACGATGCTGGATAATATCTAATGAACATTAATATGGTAAGAGCTTACAAAAATATTTTTGTGAATGAATTGCATTCTAGAGAAATACTATACCAATGAGATTATGAGATCGTCTTAAACGAAGTTATCGCGTCTCATGTGTTAGAGATGGTTTTGACAGTAAAGATATTGTGTGTGGCTTTCGTTTCATTGCCCATTTAATGCCCCGAAGGTTAAAAAACTGGCCCATATTGACCTCACTGGGTTGGATAGTTGCTCGGCCCAATTAGCATCAAAAAATGGGAATCCATGATAGGAGTATGTTCGGAAACTCCTTTTTTTTTTTAAAAAAAAAATTAATAATTTGAAACCGATCTCTATGTTTGCATAACAATTAAGATAAGATTATGTATATTTAATTTTTTTAGATTTTATTAATCGATGAAATTATTCGAATTATTGTTACATGATGTGAGTACGCAGTTGTGATGAAATGAATTGTTGGCTCAATGATAATCGATCATTTTCTGATCAAGAGATCATAGATTCGACACTCTCTTATATTTGAATTATTGACAATATAAAAAGCTAAGTTGAATATAAGTTGATCGTGGTTGTTTCCTTATGCTCTCTGTATGCATTGTTAAGGATGAAAAGTTCAAAAACTTCGTAGTCTACATCAATGGGATGATTATTATATCTAGAAATTAAGTGAAATGAGTAAGTCGCATGTTTAGGCTCCTCCTAATCATGTTCTCCACCTCAATTCTTGACACCGACTAAAAGCTTTGATTAATTAGGCGAAAAAACAGAGGACCATTTAGGGACAGACTGGGAAGAAAGTGATTCACAAACTAAGCATCAAAGAAGAAGAAAACCAAAAAAAAAAAAAAAAAACCAGAAAGAAAGAAAAGAAAAGAAAAGAAAAGAAAGGAAAAAAAAAGGGACCCCATTTTGCACGTACGTGCATAAATATCACTTCATCGCCCACCTACGCAAAAGCTCACACTTTGGTCCACTTTACCTCACAATTTGTATTTTAAAGGCTGTGGTTTGGTCTACACTTATAACCAATATATCAATGAAAAATTCGAAGGGAACTATTAAGTTTTGAACAACTTTGTTGATTGTACTTGTTGCTTTTCCATTATTCCCTCCTCGCAACTCGTATTAATCGAAATGCTGAACTCTAATTCTACTTGCCGACATCGATTACCTAACCAAATACTCAATACTTTCAGTGTGTAATGCTTGCTTGCTCATTTGTTCCGATCAAATGCGTTTCTCGTACAAAGATCCCCTCCATGAAACACTGTAGATTATATATAGATGGAACACATGTATGACAACGATATAACGAACTAACGACAATGTGTATTCGAGGAGGAAACATTCGTCAAGATTATGAAAATAATTCAGAACTTTACTTAAATGAAGTGTGCAATTAGTAACAACTGATCTGAAAATGTTTGGCAACCCTGGTATGACGGCTCCTTAAATTACTTAACATGATTGTTTTTCTCTCTCAAAAAAAGGAAAAAACGAGACAGAGTAGTCTTTGTTCTCTCTCTCAAAATATTTAGCAGCGGTTAACTGTTCAAAGTCCAATAATTCAACATTTTTAACCCGCTTTTTAAATGCTGCTCATGAATATGATAAAAGTGATTTTGCCCCTTTTTATCAAGACAACATAATCACATCCTTGCTTAATCTCCTATCTTAATTCCCATCCTAATTGTGATGATCCATCACACTAGCCACAGCTGTATTTCATAGATCTAGCAATCGATCGAGAAGCGATTCCTCTGTAACAACTATATACATTGCATTCATACACCTTCCGTCCGAGAATTCCAGAGATATATGATAAGTTGTTTCATTTCGAAATCCGAAGAATATTTTAAGCTATACATAAGACACACGACTTAGTAAAACAACCCATTATTCCGTGATGCAAAGAAAGACACCATCGTTACGCAGAGAACATGCAAGCGGTTACTGTCGTGTTATAAGGTGAGGCATGGAATTAAATGGAAAGACACATAAGGAACCACTTTGATATGCCAAATATATACCAAGCAAAACCAGCCTACCCAATGTACCAAATTATACTCCATTACCTTATATAACTAAGCAGCTCATAACAAGCTCATTTGTTATTACTTTCATTTACCTCAGAGATGTCTCTCTGTGCCAGCTAGCAAGCTCTCTTTTTTTTTACCTCTTAAATTTTCATTATTTTTCTTATCAACGATCGATCATAAACTCATTATCAACGAAAAAGGAAAGGTATCGAGCACCTGAAACATGATCTCCATTACATGTAATATTCGCGTAGATACGTTATGTATGATGCATGATGTTCATCACAACTACTATTCGTTCCATGTTAACATCACCATGTGAAGTGTGAAGAAGTTTGGCCCATCGAGGAATCAACAAAGCAATCAAAGATGATACAACATGTAATTTCCTAAAACATGTTCCTTCAAGCTGAGAAAACTACCTTTCGTTTCATAGCCTTGTCATGAACGGCTGAAACAGTGGTAAGAGATTATTTTTTAAATCATGTAATCAAAAGTTCGATATTTTCTAAGATAACCAGAAAACTAACATTCTTTCTATGCAACCAAGATTATGATAATTTAGGGCACCAATCTTGAATTGAGGTGAAATATATTACTCTTTTCGTTTTGCGATCTGGATAAAGAATTTATATATGTATTGAATTTATATTGAATAATATTAAAAATATGATTTAATATAATAACTTTGAAAGAAATTGATAAATATATTGTAATTAATTTTATATTACTTCTTATTAAACTAAAAAAATATCATATTCTTTTATAAAACATCAAAATAATATAAATGGGAGAGAGTAAGTGTGATCAATAATAATGATACTTGGAATAATTTTTTTGGTTCAAAACAAAGTTGTTCACATACCAATGAGATCCTAAAAAGACCAACATGCTCTCTCAAGTGTCCCACTCTCCCAAAACCCACGAGCACCTCTCCCTCCCCAATACTTTACAAAATACCTTAAAAGTATTTGATAACTTTTCAATTTATCGATTAAGCAAAGGACATAACCCTCCCCACACACACTCCAATAATCCATAATTCAAGATTTTTCATGGTCCACAGACCTCCAAACCTACTCCAATGGACCAAGCTAAGCAGAAAATGACTTCACATTGATAATTTTTTTTTTGGTGTCCCAAATAATACTTCAATGAAAAAGAATATGAACACTAGATGTATATGACGAGGAATTAATTAGATCACAATTTAAAAATGAAGAGGATTTATATTTATGATCTCTAGTCATGCATTTTATCGGTACATATCGACTAATCAGTTCTATCAATTAAACTAAGATACAATATTGAATAACGTATAAGCTGCACTTGGTCTATTTTGATTTAGGGTAATGTACCTTGAACCTCAAACTTTAGGGACATCTGGATCCAACCCAGCTGTGTACAACCCATCTTGCATCAGCACACGAGATCTTGTTTAGTTTGATAGGAACTTCATTGCAATTTGCAAAGATGGTTCTAACATCTTGAATTCGAGATGTTAGAACTCGAATTCAAGATGTTAGGCCAGGTCTACAAAACAAGTGATCCATGCTGCGTAGAGATCGCAAAATCGATGATCACAAGCTCAAATCTTGCCTAGGGAAGCACTGACAAGTCTGAATTCAAGATCTAGTTTGATTATTGAATTGAAGAGGTAGCTGTATTTGAACCAACACAAAGAAAGTCCCTTGCAAAACAATCACTATACATGAATGGTCCAAACCCTTGAAAACACCATGCAATCAATCGAAATTCAACGGGACAATTAAAGGAATACTAGTAGTTAGATTAGGCTTTTCCTCGGGAGGGAAGTTCGACTAGGACGAGAGTCTTATCCGGTAACTCTTTGGCCTCGTTTGATACACAGATGAGATAAACAATATCGAAATTTACCCTAAGCATAGGGAAAAAAAACAAAAAAAAACAGAGCGTGCATCAATATTAAGATATACAAAGAACCCCACGTTTGGATCATTAGTTTCAAGATATACTCCACAAAACAAGATGATTTGAATGTGAAGAATGATCTGGGAATAAATGAGGTTGCAAATTTCAATACAAAGAATGAGGGGAACCAAAGGTACAAATTTAGTTGCTCAAGGAGGACAAAAAGGAGAAAAAAATGAAAGGCAACCAAAACAACTCTCAATTGATCACAACTCCAAAGATGGAAGATTTGGATATACAGAGAGGGATTTGGGAGGCAAATAAAAAAGTTTCAGTCAAAAGGGTCTTTTTTTACCACCCAATGCCACCAAATCTTGTATCATGGAAAGTTCTCTAAGTCCCATATAAAGAAGATCCACTTAAACACGAAGAATAAGCATGATTATCACCAATAATCTCTTCTATAAGAAACGCTCTCGCGAATCGTATTGAGCGTCAGAATTGTGGTAAATTGTCGGTATATAAAGGCATTAGCAACGGAATCCTCATTTCTAATATGATTTTAAAGCAAATAAAATACGTTCTGTTTTGATTTAAGAATCTCGATCTACTTTATAGAATCTCATACTCGTATGATAATAGTAATATACTCGTATAATGATAACAACAGTATGCTATGTTTAGCCATACATAATTTTCCATGGGAACTACATTATTCATCCTGGAACGCTTAAATACCTGATAACTTCATTGCGGCAAGAACAAGAAAAACAAGGAGCAAGATGGAAGAGAACTCATGAAAGTTGCGTGCTTATTGAGATTGCTTGGCTGTTCATTCTCTCTCGCTCGAACTCATGCAAATGTAGAGTATGAGCAAGTTTAGAACTTCGCCGATGCATGAAAAACTTACGTTCAAAACGAAACGAAGACTCCGTTGTTAAGATGATAAGTCGTACGATTATTAACCGTAACCATTTCATATGGAATGAGCTAAATATCAATTTTTACCAACTATACTGGTGGTTGGTTTCATTGTTATTCATTCACTCTGTTTGCCATTACAAAAATCTGTGTACAAGTTTCCACTTCGAAGCTCCCATTTGTGCCCAATAAATGATGAAAATGGCATGTTACCAATCATCTTTCCCCCTCTATAGGAAACACCCATCATTGCTCCCAACTATCCCTTTCACTCCCTCACAAACCTGATCTTCTAAGGTATCCTTCTTCCTTCCAATCCTTTACTCCAACATTTAGTCCTTTTACAATATGTAATGTAAACCCTTAATCACCGTCTTTCGACACGTAACGATTATAGTTCCGAACACACGTATTAATCCAATTAAATTACGATCACACCACGTAACACTAATCATAAGTCCGATAACTGACGTTGATTCCAACCTGTTATCATCGAGGAAAGTACTTTTTTCCTCTTCCAATTCAGTCCTTTAGTTGTAGCCTTTGTTTCTCCATCATTTTCCAACAAACTTGAAACCTCTCTTTATATAGCTCCACCACACCTTTAACCCTTCCCCTTTGTACCATCATTCCCTCTATTTACATACCCCTCTCAACTCTCCCCTTTCATTTCCTCTCCTCTTCAAAAAAAAAAATAAAAAATAAAAAATAAAAATGGATCCATCCTCAACCAACAATTGTGTCAATGGCTTCTACAACTTCCTAACAAGAGGCATAGACGATCTAGAAAGAGTCTTTCTCTCCAACAACTTCATGTCGATTCAGTTCCTCCAACGAGCGCTCTCCCATCTCCGATCATTCCACTCTCAACTTACCCTTGTTGTTCAGAAACTTCATTTGCCTCTGGGAGAGAAATGGCTCGATGAATACATGGATGAGAGCACAAAACTCTGGGAGGCTTGTCATGTCCTCAAAGCGGGCATCTCTGGCATGGAGAATTACTATGCCGCTGGACTAAATATCACGTCTTCCATCGACGGGCATCGCCACATCAATCCTCAGCTCTCTAGACAGGCAAATCACTTCTCACCCAAATCGCCAAATTCGAATATTTTTTTTTATATTCTCGGTGGGTAGTTTTCTCATTTCTTGGCTTTATATCTTTACAGGTGAAAAGGGCAATCTCAGGATGCCACAGGGAAGCAATAGGATTGGAGGAAGAAAACAGGGCATTGGCAGAAACAAGGATCCAAGCACTCAGCCTCCGATTCGACGAAAGGGTATCGCTGGAATCGAAATTGAACGGATTCTACGGGTTCAGAGGAGTCCTCTACGCGATGAGGAACGTGAGCTCGCTTCTCCTACTGATCCTGCTATGTGGGTTGGTTCACTGCTCTCGTGACTCAAGTTTCATCAGGGGAGCAGCATCAGGATATGAAGGATGTGTGATATTCGGATCGGCTTTCATGGTATCAATGTCAAGATTGCAGCAAAGGGTTGCGGCGGAGATCGAGAGAATCGAGGGGAGGCGGCCGGGGATATTGATGTTCGAGTTCAGGAGATCAAAGGTGGCCATGGATGAGCTGCGGGCAGAGCTTGAAATAAGTGAGGATGATGATGTGAGGGAAAGGGTTGAGAACATGAATAGGAGTTTTGGGGTGTTGAGAGGTGGATGTGAGAACATTGTTGGGCAGCTTGATGATTTTCTTGATGAGATTGTTGAAGGGAGGAAAAGGATCAAGGAGTTTTGCAGTTACAGGTAGACATGTCAAGAATCATGGTAATATGAGAGAGATTTTGATGGCAGGAAAATTGGGGACAAAAAAATTAGGGATAGGAAAATGTTAGAGAAATGATAATAAGATGAAAAGAAAGGATGGAAAATGCAAAGTAGGTGAATGGGATCGTTGGGTTAGTTGAATTTTATTAACCCTTTTTGTATTTTTTTTCTCCCTTTTTGCATTTAATTTTATTATTATTAGTATTATTCTCTGTTTCAGCCTCAGTATCAAGATACTGTCGTTGTTTTTCGTATCTTTTGCTGTTGTTCTGCAATGCGCACACCATGGCATTAAGCACAACCATCTTCTATTCCAGAATCCAGCCACCCTTCTTTTTTGGCTTTTATCGTAGTAGCCCTGGACTTTTGTCGTTGCTTGAACTGGAGCAGAAACCCATTAATCACAAAGCTAAATCAACATTCCAGGTCCCCAGGTTATTGGGGACGATCAAGTTTTTCGAGAAAATCCTGTGAAAAAACCTGTTACGATAGGACGGAGTAAATATTAACTTAGTTTTTGCATCATCATATGGTTCTATCCTCGATCCTTATCGAATAGTAAACGAAGGCGGAAAGCAGGATAGGGTAATGAGATACGAATCACCAAGGGATTCTTGCTCTTGGTGGAAAAGGGGAGGGTACCAAATGCTATTGTTAAAGAAGCACTTGGTGTAAAACCTTGAAGCGACACCGATGAATGAGATTGCAGTTTTCGCCTGATTAAAGTCCGCGGACAAGCATCGTCTCTCGCAACGATAAAGCACATGGTAAGGAATATGGATCAAGGAATGAAGATGGATATATACTCTATAGAAGCAGTGACAGAATCAGATGAGTGGAAGACAAAAACCAAACAAATATAGAGCATGAGAGATTTGCCATAAACACTTCTGAAGTGAACAGTTTCTGGTTCTTGATTCTGTCTTTGTGGCAGCTTGTTGGTGTCCCTGCATATCATTACATTATTTAATACGTATTTTGAGAATTTTTTTAATTGATCTCAATAACATAAAAAATTTATATCATTAATGTAGGATTATGATATATAATTTGAATTATTATGAGTATTTTTTTGATAATTTTATTTAAATCTATATTTGATCATTCTATAAACAATTGATAGTATGAATAATTTTATTGTTAATATAAATTAATGTTAT
The DNA here is from genome assembly GCA_001925005.1 of Drosera capensis. Taxonomy (NCBI): domain Eukaryota; kingdom Viridiplantae; phylum Streptophyta; class Magnoliopsida; order Caryophyllales; family Droseraceae; genus Drosera; species Drosera capensis. The sequence continues at coordinate 110,739 of LIEC01012408.1, forward strand.
AATTTGAATGAAATAAAAAATTATTATATTAAAGTACTTTAATTCAATTATTTGATTCAAATAAAAAGAAAGAGGAGTACCAGAAGAGAAAGCGGGGATATCTGTGAAAACAGTGGGTGAGATTTGTCTAGTTGTAAAAGTAAATGAGTAATCGTCATTCGTTATAATGATGGTAAAGAGTGGGATTTTTTGTGTGGAAGCCACTGCAAAAGCAAAGTTCAAAAGAAAGAAAAAAAGAAGAAAAAGAGGAAAAAAATCTGAGATTCCTGGTTGTAACTTTCTTTGTTTTCTTTCTCTTCTTTTTCTTTTGAACAAAAAAAGTTGTCGACCTTTTTGGGGCTCTGGTAAAAGCTCTCGTTTTCTTCTTCATACTGAATCTCTTTCTCCTCACTACTCTGCTGCTGAAGCACCAATAGCAGCAGCAACACAACTCCCTCTTCGTTTCTGACATTGTCTCTTCTCCACCTGCCATCATTCAACACCACCTCTCTTTCTCTCTCTCCTCTCTTTCCATCGAACATTTATTATCCCTACGCAGAATTTGAATCATTTATATTTTTGGATTATTTTTATAAATAAAATTATCAAGCAAAAATTATAATATCAAAATATATCTTTTTTCAAAATATAATGAGAAAAAACGTCCAACATTTTTGGATAGGATGTGAGATAAAACCCACTATCGTCCGAGGCACGAGGGAGTCCCCCCACATCGTTCCTATTGGAGACGACTATTACGTATTGTGCGGTCATCTTCTTGGACAGACTTCGGGTGATCGTCGAAAATCATACCATATCATTCTCCAACTTCGCACTCACTTCAGAGGCCTATCAGTCGATGCGAACGAGCAGATAGTTCTTAGTTACACAAAAGTATACATTTTATATTTGATAGGATCACAGTTCTTCCCAAATGGCACCGGAGGGAAGATGCTACTCATATGACTTTATGTGCTTGATCGGTGGAGTAAGATCTCCTGCTATTATTGGGGTTCCATCATTAAGTTTTTGTTATATAGGATCCTCCGTCGGTGTTCTGAGACGATCAGATCTGAGGATGACAACGTCAGGTCGAGATTCGGTGGCTACGCTATTCTATTATAGCTTTGAACTTGGGAGAGGATTCCGATGATGAGGCTGAGCGAGATTACGAATCCATCATCTATTGTTTTGACTTTCCCTCTAGCTTACATGTAATTACTTAATGTCATTTTGATAAAGAATGTTATTTTTAATACCGTTAGAATTTTTTTTAATCAAATCAATTTTTTTTCATGTAAAGATGATCTGCCGTTAAGGATAAACTCCTCATGAAAGACACCAGCTCCACTATTGGTCATTTTCGTTCGTTGTTGGATCAGCATCCGACAATAGAGTTCATTTGGGAGTCGTATATCGAGGATAGATTGGATGACATGTCCGAGGATTTGGTGGATGAGAGAAACAAAGCCATTTGGTTCTCTTATGTTCCTCTCATCCATTTTCGTATAATGGAGTACTATGTGCCATTTCGTACGGCACGACAGTTTCATCGGATCCAGACAATCCCACCTGGACACACCATGAATGATGAGTTACATGACATCACTAAGCGTGGACGATGTGGAGATTTTGATTGGCTCCGTCATTATCAAGCACATGTCGATCGTTGAAATGACGCGGAGCGTCATTTTGTGCTATGTCGTCATCAGATCGAGGTCGGACCTTCCACTGTCCTGGACTACATGTATGGTATCATCAGATCACACGGCAGTGCATAGGTCCTCCTAGGATTCGTCGAACAGGTGTCATCAGAGGCCTTTTCGACGCTGTTAGTGGTATTCATGCTCTTATCTGCGGAGGATCATAGCACATGAGAGAGTCTCGTCAATTTCAACAGCTATTTCAGCATATGAGAGATAGCGCATCGGATGATGGGCTTGAGTAGGTTTAGATTCAGAGGTTGGATCGTTGGACTACGAGCCAGCCCAGCGCACGAACGACCAACTCTATCATCTCCATGACGAGACTAATGATGAGGTTGTAGGTCCAGACGGTGACGATGATACTACAGATCCTGACGATGCTGGACATTCCGATGATTTGACCCCAAGACATCGTGCACCACCGGAACGTTCACTCCATCTATATATGCAGATGGAACGACTAGAAAAAGAGTCGGGATTAGAGGAGGAGGACGAGGACGAGATTGATTTATTCTCAATTGCATTGTACCATTTTATTTTATGACGAGTTATCTAAACTTTCAATTTATGTATTATGTATAAACGAGTTCTATGGACTTTCTACTTATGTATTATGTCGTTCGGATTTTACAGTTTCATTATTTCTAGTTTATCATGTATTATGTAATGTCAAATTCTGATGTTACGGATTATAACTTATATATTATCAATCATGTACATTAGTATGTTTTACGTATAGTTTTCATTCTATTCATTGATCATGTAAACCAATATGTTTTAGTTTATTGTTCTTTTTATTTATTGAACATATCCAAAAACAATCATCAATGTATCATAAGTACAAGATTTGTTTGTCTGTCTAACCAACATTTTAAAAAATACATCAACGGTCAATTTCAATTCCTTCCTCCCTCGTTCTCTTCTTGTTTGTGACAATATGATGGTAATCACACATTCAATTTTTTCAAAAAACTCAAGAACATCAAGCAAAATAGTATTCTTTATGAAATCTAGATTAGGGATTAATTTGTTTGCGATTCTACTTTGAAAATTTTATTCGTAAAACATAAAAAAAAAAAAAAACCAAGATGAACATTTATAGATGAAATATATATTTATCTTTCACTTTGTAATATGTAATCCGTTGTTATGTATTAAAAGCATTTTGTATTCTGCGCTTCATATATTTATCGTTTCTTAATGACTTTATTTATTATTTTCATTATATCTGTCACTTTATAGGAATATGAAATTTATTAAAATAATGATTAAAATATACGTCGAAAGGATTTGGTTGTCAGGAGATACGTTTACTGAAGGACTCTTACGCCCAATTGGTGGTCAGGATTCGAGCGGAGGATGATGCGTGCAAAGCAAACTCCAAAATGAAAATTATGTACGCGAACGAGTATTCTCTCGATCTCAATCACATTCAGACTGATTTTGGAAGAAATTGATTCTGTCTTTTTCGTTATTGTCACTCAATGAGCCAACTGGCCGAACTATATGTTACCCAGGACTATTACAAAAGGGCAGAGATGTACCGAAGATCAAAATTCGGAAAGAAAATTATTGATACATGCCGCCCACGAATTGGAGCAAGAGGTTTTACACCGTTTGAGATTACGGATGATCAATATTCAACTTGACGTTACATGATTGTACAAATATACGAAACCGACATCAACAATCGGAGTTCCTGCATGACCGACGATGAATTTCACAGTCAATCACGAAGCTTCAAGCTCAAGTACGAGTTTAGAGAAAAAATCGTTATTCATTTATACTATGAAGAAAATCAAAGCATGGCACCGAGAGACGCAATACCTAACTGATCTTTTTACGATTGTAAACTAACTTTTCTAATAGTTAGTGTATATAACTATCTTCATTTCATAAAAAATTACATCCTTTTTCTCGAGAACGATCTTACAGCGTGAAAAATTACATATTTATCCGGTGATTTTCTATCTCTACAGAGATACAACCACATATCGTTAAAAATGCTTTACGAGCACATAAAAGACGGAACAAATCCAATATTCTTAGTTCGTGCATATGAATTAAGGTATTTGTAATCAATAAAAATATCCGTATGTTTATTTATAATTAAAAAAATCATATTATCTATATATCATGTTAGAATATTTTATATTAATATAGCCATAACATTTGATCAATCATATATTTTTTAAGCTAATGTTTTGAATAAATCTTTTTTTCTCTATCGTCTATTATTTACTTAAAAATCAATAATTAAATTTAAAAATTTATATACCGCTAAATATAATTATATTTACTTTTACATAATACTATAATCTATCATGATATGTTATCGTACAGCGCACGGATCAGTAATTCAATGTTATATTAAAAGATAAAAAAATATAACAATATTTAAAATATCTTCACTGAATTATAATATTATTAATGAGAATATTATTAATGGATGTGGGTGTGAGACTATTTCTCTAGCCAATGGAAAGCGTCCTACGTCTTTATAGGAGACACCCTACGCCTTTATAGGAGGCGTCCTGCATCTTTAACTCAGACAAAGACGTCTTACGTCTTTTTCTGGGAATGACACAGGTCGTCTTCTCTCACTACAGTTTGAAAAAATCCTATTTTGATAATTTTATTTATAACAAGACCCAAAAATATAAATAATTCGCAGAATTTTGCTTATGCTGTTGTACGCTTTTATTTGATTATCATTTAAGTTCAATAGAGTTGATATTTGACGGGTATGATTAAGCTTTGAATGCCATCCTTTGAATCTTGATCGGCTCTGAACGAGAATCTTTGATAATAAATAAGTAAACGATATCTGACAAATAGGAATGAAATCCGTGGATAGATCTAACCCGTTTGAGCGTGAACATAGATTTATGTTAGTGTGCATTCTTGGGGTGGTTACGATTTCTCATCTTTTGCAACCTGATCTTCATGCCTTTTTGTCTCCTCTAGCAAAAGTTTCATGCTTTGTCTGCTTTGTGGGCTTCCAACTTACATCAGGACACTATCAATTAGTAATCCTAATGTAACAGTGTCACTCGAAGTAAACCAATGGGACTCGACCATCAGTGTAAAACAGGCAGCACATCCTAATCAAATGGAAGTCGTTGAAGTGTGTCACGGATCGGAGTAAGGCCAACTCGGTTTAAAGTTAGCATGACTCACTATTCGCCTCGGTGCCTTAACACTACTTAAGCACCCCCCCCCCTCCTCCTGTTGTAGCCCAGAGTCCCATACACTATTACTGAACGTTACCTCAACAGATTATTCAAACTTGACCAGGTTCTAACACAGAAATCTCCACCAATTAATAATAATGTATTAAAGGACAACCAAGAGCAAAGCTGCAATAAAGGAACATGATTAAAAAGATTTTGCATGATAACTGAAGCCAAAACCATAATTGTAATTGTGTACCAAAGCTGAATAAAAAAAGCACCACCTAAAAGCTGTTATAATGAGAGTAACCAGTACAAAAAGAAACAAAAGCTATCAGTGCACAAAGAAAAAAAATAAAATGGCATGAGAAAAAATAAATGTCACAAGCAATCTCGTAGAAGCAAGCCAACGATGAGAATAATTACTTGGAAGATTCTTCTTGGGAGGTAGAGAAAGAGAATGAGTATCTGCACTTTCCATTGATTCTTGCAACTGCTAGCTAGCTAACACAGATATGTTGAATACTTGCTTGAATTTCAATGGCATCTTTGTCCTTTCACCTTGTTGAGAGTGCAGCTTTTTCCCATGTTGTTTTACACCAGGATCACATGCTTCTCCCTAACAAAGAAAGATTTACAGTCAAAATTCATGATTTCTGAGGTATCATTAATGTGCTTCTGCTCATAATGATTCACTATGAGTATGAATTGTGGATGCTACAAATGAAAAGAATTTGGGTAATCATCACAGAAAACTCAATGTTTCTTGAGAGTATGTACAATGCACAAGTCAGCACATAGCAGCAGAGATGCCAGAGAAAATATTGAGATGAAAACTCAGTCCCAAGGTGGAATACCATTTGCAACAATGGTCCATGCTACCATTTCTCTGGAAACCAGATTCACTGTGGTATCGATGGAGGACCCATCAGACCGAACAGAATAGTTGAAACGGAAGCTACAGAATCCAGAACACGAACGGAACAATTTTCCGGTTCACTTCATCCTTGAAAAAAATGAGGCAAACTATATTCAGTCCACAGGTGAACCAAGTGCTAGGATCAGCTAGTTATCAGGATCTCTAACCCGCTCGTCTTCTAACTATTGGAATACCGTTCCACGAAAGGTATCGCAAGGGAAGTTAATGTACATCATGCAATGATGAGCATACTACTTCTAAGCCATGCATAAAGGTTCTTGTTAACTACAGGATTCATAAAAATATTTACAGTAAGAATACCATCATCGAACCAGAGACAAAGATGATGAAGGTAGCATTCAGAAAATAAATAGGTAAATAAATAAATGCACACCACAGATGAGCCAGAAGCACATTAAACTTAAAATTATGCACAAGCAGCAATTTGGCAAGTACTGTTTCATAACAGGAGACGAAACTTCTGTTCATCTTAGTGCCTCAACAAAACAAAGCAAAGCATACAGAACCAAAGAAAAGACAAATCTAAATCATTCTCATACAGATGTCGGAAAACAGGATGCACAGGGAAGGCGGCTGGATGGCAAAAGAGGAGGAAAAGAAAACCATGAATAGTTGCACTAAAGTGCCTATGAAACATACTAGTAGCATGGAGTATGATTTTCTTAGACACCAATAAATGCCAATGTCTTTGTAATAACATCATCTTGATTTCCAACTTAACAGCAAAAAACGATGAGCAATGTTGGAATGATAAGTAAACAGCATCCTCTCCATTATCATGCCAATGACGGCAGGACCCCATACATTATGCATATACAGAAAGAGAATAAAGGAGATGAAAGACATGATGATCAATTGATGAGATGATGTTTGACATTAAGTGGACTAGTATATCATTTTAATGATTTTTTTCTCCGTCTCAAAATAAATATAATATTTAATTATTTTTTATATTTTATAATAATTGCAATATATTTTATTTGAAAAATTTTTATTTAAAAAAAATATATAATCAATCAAACTCAACTACAGTAGACCCAGTTACAGTAAACCCCATTATCATAAAAAAAAAAAATCTTTCTTCATAAAATTCCACAAAAATTCCACACATAAAATCTCATGTCAATCAATTTATGGTATTTATTATGAGAACACTAGGTATATGTTTGTTCTTTATGCTGCCAAAAATATTCTATATTTATGACAGAAGGACTAAAGAAATAAATAAACAAGAACAAAAGCAAATGACAGGGACACATTGACTACTGGGTTTTGTACCTAACTGGAGCAGATATGCCCTTTGTCAGCTCATCAATTCAGATTCCATCTCCCTCCCAGGTTCTGGGTAGTGATTATATCGCACTAAGCCGCACTCACACTGACACAGTATGAATTTCAACATTTCTAATCTTCTGAGATGGGAAATTGCATGCAATGTCAAGCCAGTAGCACAAGAAGAGCATTACCTAGTTGAAACACCAAGGGTCAAGTAACATGCGTTAACAACCCTCGAGACAGAACTAAACAATAAAACTCCACTGGAAGGCAAACAAGAACATGAAGACATGATGCTGCTGCATATTCCTTCTCATCTGTAATATGTATGTCCCTCAAGGAATAAAGGAAAGAGTCCCATAAGAAGCAGCGGGAGAGGAATAACTAAAGCCAGTACTTCAAATAAATAACAGTTCCAAACACAACACTTGATTCCGGATTATACCCTGCATTCAGAATAGCTCTGACAAAAAATACTGATGAAATGAAGTGATCATGCAATCAACCACAAGAACCATGCGATCGCGTCAAATAGAAACATTGAGCAGCAGCAGCATGAGTTGTTCAGAAGCTTATGAGCTGCTTCTATATTTACCCACAAAAACTTTGCGACAGTGAAAAGTTATTTAGCTAGAAGTCAATTAAAAGAGACAAAAAAGGAACACAGAAGACATCCTACATACCAGAATCCAGGCAAGCCCTTCCGATGTCTAAAACTTGCATATTCCACGGCGATTGTCCATGAGGGAATCTCGAATCGACTGCATCCAGCGTACAACAGGGACTTGAGCTAACTCATCATTCTTCTCCTGGTACCAAATTTGATGTGAGCCCATGCAATCAATTTTTATAGCTCGCCAAAGAAAAAAAGATATAAAGATGTGCATACCAGTTCAGCAATGCGAGCTTCAATTCCTCCAGAATCAGCCTCAACAGCCATGAAAATCATTCGGTAAGCTGCTCGTAAACTTCAAATCTAGATGAATGCCATCAATGATAGAAATCATGTATGAAACCTTGGCATGCATAATGCTTTGATATTAAATGTATTAATGGAGTAGAAATTCAAAATGATAATAATAAAGAGATGTCAAGAAGGAAAGCAGCACATAAGGTGAGTTGGAATGAAGGAGCATGGTTTTCTATAGACACCACTGACCAAACAGATAACACTCAAGAGTAAAAATTTGACAACCACAATCAAAACAGCAAAGAAGTGAGGGCATCAAGCACGTACAAATATTGCAGATGCCAAATGTATCGAAGCACCACTTCTCGATAGTCGGAGACTAGAGAAAAAACATTAGACCGAATTACCGGAAAAGCTTTAGATTAACTCCCAGCGTGACAGTCAAATCATCATGGAAAAAAGATCTTTTCAAAGCTAGGGCCAGCATGAATGACCAAATATAAATATCAATTACACCAACCTCCTTAACAGAATATCCTCGACGCTTTAGCCCCTCTGAATTCAGACCACGAAGCTCAGCTCTTTCATCAGAAACCGTCATGAACCTTGGAACATCTTGAGAAATTTAAAGCATAAATAAACTTGATGAAAAATGCATATAGAAGAGCAAATTTTATCAGAGGAAAAAGCCACAAATTAAATGAAAGTGCTATCAATCACAAGGTGAACCACAGGGCTTCTCATGAAACAGAGTTCACAGGCAAAATTGTGTCAATAACAAATTTTGAAGCAACCAGGGATATTGTCCGATGGGCGCAGTTGGACATTCAGAGAGCATAAACTTCAACATATATTTCAAAGCAGCAACAGAAAAGTACCACAGAACCGCCACCAATGAAGCTGAATGAGCCGAGATGGCAATGCTGATGTACAACAGTAGCTCCGACGGAGTGAACATGGTCCTAGATGTATTATAGGATCAGCATATTATGATCGTATGCTCAAATGCATGTAGCATAACACAAGAAAGTAACCTCGAATGCATGACCAACTCATAACAGAACTTTATGCTCTTCATAATGCTGAGTGAAGATTCTATTTACTCAATTCCACCACAACGTGTCCAGCCAAGAGAGTGCCATTAGCCAGAATGTTCTTGTCACCAATTTTGCAATCGTGGGCAATATGACAAGTTCCCATGATGAGATTGTTATTGCCAATAACCTGTAGTCAAAATGCCAAGAAGATATGATAAGTCAAACATTTACGCAGGAATTTCTGTTCAAAACAAAGTATTTATGAAACTTTCTGCACCCTGTTATCCTCTGGCTTTGACGATCTGTGAATAGAACTATATTCCCTTATTTCATTGTTGTCACCAATATCAAGGAAGCAATCATCCCCTGCCTGAAAACACATCCAAATATGTATGACTCTATCTCTCAATAACTATAAGCTAAAAATTGAAGTGCATAAGATATAAACAAAGCGACCATTATGTTTGAATAACTTTGTGTGTAAGAGGAAAAAAATTGCATGAGATCCTTTAATCCAATAACATCAAAAATCTGAACAGATGTGTTCCGCAAATACCTGATATCAAATTACAGGGACCCTAGATCATCATGACCAGGAAAATGCAAAGTACACTTCCCCAAGACAGTGATAGTTATTCACAAGTGAAATGTGAAAGGAGCACAAAGAGTGGGCAAAGTGATACTTATGCACAGGCAAAATTTCACTCCTCATAGGATTGTCAATGTCATGATATGAAGCCATACAGAGTCAATCTCAATAAAATGAAGACAAACACAAGTTTAGTTATCCGTGACTTTACATTACATACAATGCCAAGAAGAAAAAGATCTTAGTAGGAAAAAAAGATCTTTTTTAACGCTGGGAACACAATTTCTTAATTATGAGTTTCGTAGCTGGTCTTTCAATCACTGCAGAAAAATACGAAGTATGAATGATCATGCTAGCTAGTCCAGAAGAGATGAACACAGATGAATTGCCTTTCATGCCTGATCATTTTCGAACTATTGCTCATCTATTTAAAATCAACCACTGACTTTATGTATCCAACAGAAAGTAAACCTTATATTTTAAATCCTGGCATTTGATACCAACAACAGCATGATGCCCGATAATGTTGTTTGATCCGATTGAAGTGCACCCTGGAATTTCATCACCCACAACAGCACCACTGCCAACATATTCATGGTTTGAGATCACAACCAAGAATCCTAGTATGACTCATCAAAATAAAAGAATGTTCTGCAAAATGTTAGAGCTTACACCATCAAAATGCAGTTTTCACCCAGCTGAGTATCACCAAGAACATGACTTCCAGGGTATAGTTTACAGAAATCACCAAGCTTCACGGATGAACCAACCGTACAAAATGGGCCGATTGTCAAGCCCTGTAGAAGCACCAATATCATGAGTGAAATGATCATAAAAAGGAAAGGGAAAATCAACAAAGGAAAAAAAAAAGGATCATAGAAGACCTGGCCAAGAGTAGCATCAGGATGAATCAAGTTAGGATGAATGGAAGCACACCTGTCACTCCCTGCTCCTATATCTAGAAAATAATGACCAAAGAGGAAAGCACGGACAAAGCATAGCTTGAGCTGGTTTTCGAAGCAGGAAGATCAGGATACAGGAGAGAAGAAGGGAGAGACACATACGAGAAAGAGCTCGGAATAAGTGCAATATTGGTTGAGATGCAGTGTACTTATTCCAAGATTTCGCTAGAAAGTACATCGAGAATCTGGGCTTCCTTGTAGGCACATCTCATGGTCAAATAAATGGTGCCATGAACTTCACCAATAAGTGAAGAAAGACTCGTTTTGTTGATGATATCGTCATCGATCTGCCTATATCAGTGGCAGTGCTGCAGTGCACACAAGAGATTCTGCTGAAAACACTTCCCCGATATTTGTCCAGCAGAACACAAACTTGATTAACTGAAACTAGAATTCCAATAATTTTATTCCACTGCTTCAACCCATCATCATAACTTTATCCAATCATCAATACCTACAAAATATATCATCAAAAGTCACTTCATTTTGATTCCAGGCAACAAAATTAGGGTTCCTCAGCCAAACATCACCACATCAAACATCGATTCAAGTCATCGTACAATCAATAACATCGAATCATATGATCAACCACATCAAAAGACAAATACACATGAGACTAAATTAAACAGAACAAAAGCATCGGGTTATTTGTTTCAAAATTACCTGAACTTGGAAGATGCGATTCCTACTGTTCCAGTTGCTGGATCTCTGACGAGATCGAGATTCTGTAGACTTTGTCGATATGTGCAGAAAAAGAAAAGGCAGCGCACCGGCGGCGACGTCGTTTGCCGTTGAAGGCGTCGCAGAGGTAGCCGCTCGAGAGAATCCCAAATCGGCCGGCGATTTCACAGATGAGAGTACATTTCTAACGGAGATGCTAATCTCCAAAATAAGAAGTCCATTTTTTCCCTCTCCTCGAATTTCCATTATTATCGTTCGTTATTAAACAACAATTATATTAAAATATCATTATAAATATATAATATAAATATAAAATTTTAATTAATTAATTAATTATTATTAGTTAATATTAATTTATATATAAAT
>LIEC01012409.1:0-56553 GCA_001925005.1 Drosera capensis
ATAAGAATGATATCGTTATTTTCATGTAGGTGATTTCGATGACCAACGAATAAACACAGGTTTGCTTGTTATTGGAATGTGGCATGTCCCAGGTTCAAGGGCCATTTTCAATGCCCCATGGTTTTCGGGGTTTGGAAAAAACCATAACCAGAAAAATTAGGTTCACTGAGTCACGTTCTTATGTATGTTTTTTTTTTCTTTTTTTGGTATATGTTGTGGGTCGCCTTTTTTTGAATTCTATATGGTCATGTGTGGTAGGTCCCATCTTCCCACTCTGGGTTACTAATCCTCTTCATGTTCTGATGTTGCAAGTTCTGTGACTCCGTTCACTGCATGAGCTAGCTAGACACACCCACATGAACTCTGCTTTTGATGGTTTCCATGTGCCTGCGATCTTTCATCATGTGTATATGTATACATGATCATTGTCATTGACACAGGTAACAAAATTATTTGTGCGATACCATGCACATATTGTTCGTTTTGGACTCGCTCAATTGAGAATGACTTAATCTACCGTCGATGTAGTTTAAGCCAGATGCTCATCACAATATACCAGAATGGTGAAGACAACTCTCTCTTCGGAGGTATTTCAGCCTAAAGTGTATACTACGACTTGTTCCAACAATTATCCTCGAATTGACGACAATACATGAACTCGTGGACTCATACAAAAGAAGTATCAGAACGAAATTCGTGGGGACGATTCTGTGGTTGTCATTGATCACATTGGAAAATACTTGGAGCACATTTCATTCTCTGCTTTGAATGCGTTCAGCAATTCAAAACTTTGGACCGCGAGGCGGACAACTGGGATCTTTCAAAGTCTCATATCTCCTCATTATGTAATTTTCTTTTGCTGCCTTTTTCTTGTTTTCCTGGAGGTTCAGAAGATAAATTTTCATTGGGGGGCTTGTGGGGTTTAGGGAACCCAATTATGCGAATATAAGTGGTTGATTTCCCCATCAGCATAGGTGAACCAAATCTTATCTCTTCTTTATAACCACAACATACGAAGCTAAAATGAGTTGTAAATTATGAGACCATTAATTTTATCAATATATCATAATATTATGTCTTATTCCTTCCATCCCATAATAAATATAATAAATTGAGTAACATTAGATTTTATGTGTTTGTTGAATTTTTATAAAATTTGATGAATAAATGATATTTTTTATGATAATGAAGTTTCCAATATCAATTATGAGATAAGATAATTGAGTTTTATTTTATGTATTTTTCAGACAAAAATTTTTCAAATAGAATAATGGTGCAATTGTTAGATTTAATCTCCATATATGAGATATTAATTATTGTTAATTTAATTAGTTGATCTAATAAAGTGAGACGATGCGTTCTTATTTTAATCTAATATGGGATTGATAGATGTAGGTTTGACAATTGTTTATTGACTCAGATGAGTAGACCCAATAATTACTATATATATATATATATATAATCAACTAGATCAATTTTTCGAACTCTAACCGTGTCTTCAAGTGATTTATTTACATCGACCGTCAAGGACATTAAAAAAAATCTATTAATCATGTTTGTTCATGTTTAAAATTCACAGATCTGATCAATCAATCATGCATTTGCTGTGACATTTTTGATGTGTATTATGAAGATCAAGATAACGTATGATTATTTTCAATCATTATTTAATATTCTACATCTATCTATGATAATACTGTTAATGATTTTTCTTATCTTAATTATTATAAGATATAAAAAAAATATTTATTATGAGACTAATTCAATAAAAAGAAGGGAGATGGTTTGTGTCTGTGTTTGTGTTGGTTCCGATTTGATTCCCACTGAAATGTCCTCTTCCCAAAAAGAGTAGCCGGGTCATTCGGGAATTAAAAGCAAGATTGATGATTATGATAGTGATGATTGAGGAATCACTGCACCTGGTCTGTCCTCATGATGCATATACATCTTCCCTCTCTTTTTGGGTTGAATGCCAAGTCAAAAAAAGGGTAACCGTGGGATCCACACTGTCTTTTACTGTGAATAATAGTTGAGAAATTCCTTATATATTATTTACTCTATTTTATGTATTTTATAATATTTATTTTTGATATGTAAATTTAGGTACCTTTTTTAACATTAATTTTTAATCATATAATTTTTTTTATCTATTTTAATTCTTCACCAAACAAAACTTATTATAATAAAAATGATGAAAAAAACTGAGACATCCCGAAATGATAATACAATGTAAAATTTATGGAATGAAAGTAGTATTACATCAATCATACTCGAGTTTGATAATTGTGAAACGTAATAAAAACACATTTAAGTATGAAGAAGGGTTTTATTAATGATAAAGAATCTCTCCACGAGTCATGCCATTAGTGTTCAATATTTCGTACAGATTTCAAAAATGAGTTGCTAACTACATAAAAAAAACAAGGAATAACATCCGGCCATATTTGATTCTCACAAGATTGATTAAAAGTCCTACAACAAAGCTATAATTGTTGAGAGAGGCACAGAATCCTTGAGGAATCAAGGACTACCACGCCATGCCATCTACTGTATTTGATTGAACATAAACAGAAAAGAGAGGACAAAGGAGCCGTTAGGCAGCAGTGAGTTGTTCCCACTTGAAATCTGAATGAATCAGATTTTCAATGAAAGGTGTTGCCTGGTCACGTGAGTTCGTCCCTCAATGGCTCATTGGTTACTCGCTGATTCATACATTTGATGGGTTGGATCGATATTATGAAATGATTAAACGTTGTTTTTAAAAAAAATATTATGAAAATATTAATGATAGTAAATATTAGATATTATAATTATATATTAATAAAAAATTTAAATCGTATCGTTTAAATAAATAATGAAACTTTTCAAATTATACGTTGAATAATGCACAGAAAAAAAAACATTATAATAATTATGCAACGAAGGTAATATGTTATAATCATATAAGGGAGAGTTAAAAAAAAGAATCTACACCTAAATTGTATCTAAATAACATACATATGCGAATTGAGCTTAACTTTTAACATGAAAATCTAAGTTAATAAATTATTAATTGTTGATATATATATTATATTCTATATTATTCTCTATGATCGATATGAGTTACACATATCCTCCATATCATTATAATTATACTCGAGTAATAGAACATTGTTCTTAATGGACCTGGTACATGGTTCCGTCCGAAATTAATTGCAACATTGGTTTAGGTAAGTAATAGAGTTGTTAATGCTACGAATTATTAGTGAAAAATTAATGATACTTAAAAGATATATTTTAACCCTAAACTAATTATGTAACTTTTTATTTTGTAATAACGAATAACGAAACTAATCGTGATGAATAAAACATTTGGTTTAATTCCTTCGAGATACATAGTTGAATTTCGATTTATCAAATCTTTTCGAAAACAAAAACATGGTATCCTATGGTTTTAGGTTCTGTTAGTCTCGGGTTCACGCAAGACCCAGTCGTCCATCTTTTCGGATACTAGCGGATATCCCGGTTCTCTTTCTAGAGAGATTGTACTCGATATTTTGTGAGATTTCTCATATCGTTTCGCGCCGCATCAATCACTCACATTACAATACTCTTACTAGCTAGCTCTAAGTTTTTTATTGTACGTGCAAATTAAACACTTCGATCAAATAAATTTATGGCATTTCGATTAATCTTCGATAGGTTTTGAGTTCATATTTTTTAATGTAAGGACCTCAAATTCACCATATTAGGTTATAAGTTGAACCACAATTGTGAGGGACGAACGCAACCAAATCGTTGCCTCATACTTTATTTTTTACTTCAAGGATATACCAAAATTACATTAAAAATCAGATTGAAATACACTATGTAAATTATCATTAGTATTTTGTGTTATGAAAAAATAATATTTCATCATATTATTTGTTGAGGTTGACAATTTCACTTCCTCTACTAATGTGCATTATGCTCACTCAATACTTGGGTTTTTCTCCCCAGTAAAAGAAAACAAGGGTCCAGGGGCAGCACCCCATGCAAGGGGATATGTAAATTTGATGTAAATTTGTTAATGTGCTATTTTGTGAAGAAGGACGAAGTGACATTCAACACGTACCGTAACGTTTCCACTTTTACGCTGGGTGACACGTGGACATTATGTCATTATGGATCGAATTCGTGACATAATCAAATAAACCAAATAGATTTAGAGGTATAAAAATCAAGAAAATATAAACAGTAGTCATATTAGTCATTTTATATTTTTGAATGCCTGTTTAAGTTACAACATTGATAAAACAGTAATACATATCTTCTTTTTTTTGAAAAAGGTAAGTATATTCCGATCCAAAATACGCTTAACAAAGCACTTTACAAGCGTTTTAGATGATTTTATGCACCTACTAAACAGTAATACATATCAAATGTTACAATAGACAAAAATAGACATCTGATCTGATATGATGCTCTGAAATATGTGAGACCATTTACATGAATGCAACCTCACACTATAACCCTCCAGGGACAATTGAGGGCATACCCGTAAATAAAATACATAATTGTGAGCAAAAGAAACTCAGCAAGCTAAGGTATATGAATTTCATTTACAGGGGACTTCCACTAACGGGTATGGTAACTGCCAAAAGTTCTTAAAAATATTTTTATAATATGTTAGGAAATTATAAATATCATATCAAATAGTATCGTTTTATACTGCTTTATATGTCTTCGTATTGTTTTTAAGAGTCCTTTTTTTAGCCTTTGTGTGTCGAATTGACTCGAAACACAACTTCAAGGATACAACTGACTCAAAACAAAGAGATAGAATATCAATCGTCGGCCGAGCTACTCGTGAGATTATGTTTCCGTACCTGCATGTTTTATATGTCGTCTTGCACTCTATGTGTGCTTTCAATGAGACATCGGATGTCTGCATTGAGATGATTTTGCCCTCTTTGTAGAGAGCAATCCGTGCTCCCATCACAACGATGTCGAAACCGCTGCATGCATGCAAAGAGGATAAGGGATGCCCACGACTTCCTAGGTAGTTCTCACCCGTGACGATGACTCAAAGGATAAACACTGGAGTCCATTTACTCAACCATACCCACCAAGGCCATTCAAGGAAACAACAAATGATCATAATTGATCAAAGAAAGGATGTCATGTTCGACCTTCTTAATATTTAAGGGAAAAACGACCAACGATCCAATGGATCGAAAAAAGAGGTCAAAATCGACCTTCACTGTTCAAGGACACGATATGTATTATTTGTTGGCTTTTCATTAGTTCACATCACATAAATAATACAACTAACCTCTACATAAATAGTACAACATGATATTTAACTTAATGTGGTCGGACGTACGGGCATAGCTGATCCTTTTTTGAAATCTCTGAGCATGGATTGGGGAGGCCATGCGCAGGGGCGTACGACGCACGGCTGTGCCTCTTGCCAGACAGGGGTTTATGTGCACCACCCAGACAGGCCATGCGTGTGACACACGGGGGCATGCTTGAGTCTGATTATAAGATCAGATGTAATTTTTTTTTTATAAATTTATAAATATAACTCATATTATTAATCAATTATTAGAATTTAGGTTAATTTATTATGATTTGTAGTCCTATTATTTGTTATCACGGTTTGTGATAATATGTTGTGGGTTTTTTTCAATATTTAATTTTTTTCAAATTAAATTACGTATTATTTATTGTCTCGATCTAATATTTTCAATATTTTCATTACGGGTTAAAATATGCAGGTGAAAAAGATTGTCATTGAAGTTGGACGGAAAAGGCATTTAATGAGTTTGATTGAAGTCAAGAAGGATGGAATGATCAAAGGGAAGGGTCCCTTCATACTTATCAAAAAATTAAAATGGGGAAGGGGTCCCTTTATTGGAGTAATTTTGGGGCCAACAAGAGAAGTTCCATCTAGGGGAGGGGAGGGAAGGGAATGGTTGGGGAAGATAATACTCCTTTATCATGTTATATGTTGGGAAGAAGAATATGACATTGAAGTCTTTGACATTGATATTTGGGTTATGCGTATCTCATTTTCTTTCTTTTTGTGCTATCCCACACCATGGAGGGATTGGGCTGCAAGCAATTACTCCTCCGTCCAAAAAACAATACAACAACACTTACATCATACAGGTGGATTAATAAAATAGTAGAATTATCATTTCTTGCGTATTCGAGGAAGAAGGAAAATAAGAAAAAATAATGATGGGATGAAAAAAAGAGAAAAAAGAGTATTTTAATTATCTTGATCCAATAACCGTCAATATGATAATATCATAATTTTAGTCAGAGTAATCAAAACGGAAAGTGCAATTTTTTCTCTTTTTTTTATTTCGAGCATGCAATTGACGTAGCCACTCATAAAAAGGACAACTGCAATTTACATGTGGTTATTTTGGGCAGAAGACCAAGACTTTGGTGCTGTCAGAGCCAAAGTCCAAGAATCAACAAAATGGGTAGGGGCTCGGAGTTGTGGGTAAACTATGAAAACTTTTATATCTGTGTTTTTGTCCTCTCGTATACTTTGAGACCAAACTATGGTTTGATGAAGTTCTCCTAATTACTGTACAATCATTTGTCGTCTGACTAGTGAACGGACGAGAGATAAGTTAGAGTTACAATAAGTTGATACTCAGTTTATCAAATAAACCTCGATTTCTGTCATCATTCTTACTATAAGAGGAAGAAAGAATTGAAAAGTTGATATTATGTTCGGAGTTCAAATCCATTAGATGATAAGATGTTTTATGATGATGAGATTATTTATTATTATCGATTTAAAAGGTCTATCATAAATTTAATTGATAGACATAAAAATCCCTTCAGATTTTAATTTAAAAAATGGAAAAATAAAAGAGTGAATGCATCAACATTTTCGTGTATCGATGATGGTGATTGAGGCATGGGGATGTGGGCTAGTTTCCCATCCTTCATCCTTTTTCCCCACTTTAATTAATTCATTCAATCTTCACTTTAATTTTTCTTATTAATCAACTTTTCTTTATATAAAAATAGAGAATTATGTATATCTTATATCATCAATCAGTTCATAAATATTTTTTTCCCTCACTCTCATGATGATAAATTATATATATTTTTCATATAACAATACATATTGATCAATCTGGAGGAGTAGAGTAGTTTTATCCTTATTTGATTTGACCTGGTAGTTCATGAGGCCCACCAGTCAACACGCAAATTGATCGCTTACGTGAAACCGGTAGACACCTGTGTTCTCGGAGTCGACAAAGAAGAAAGTGCAAAGGAAAGATGGACAGGTAACGTATGTGGCAACATCAGGTCCCTTTGCTCACCTCGGCTTTCATCCATCCTTGTTATTCTTGTCCGCCGAAGCAGCGAAATTTCCTTCCACTTTCCCCGCAACCCCAGCCACACCAAGTCTATCAACCAATTATGAGAGGGGAAGAGATAATTGAGATAAAGAACCGAATCAAATACTGGAGAAATCTGGCGTTTGGGGGAATGGGCAAAGATCGAGTTAAGAGTTGTACGATTACACTGTCATGGAGATATTTTTTGTTGGAGATATTTTTGGGTTGGTTTTATTGTTTTCATGTACTTGATTCATCATAAAATGATGAGAATATCTCATCATATATGTGTTAAATTAATGCTTGATCATTCTTATCAAAACTTTGATTGACATAATTATCTTAAACAATCATTATTATCATTATACTTTTTTGGTCCCATATTTTTTACAATGGTATGTAATTTGAATTTTAATTTAATACGATCAAATATCTTTTTTATAAAATTATTAAAAATACTGTTATGTATGTTATACGGGTAAAAATATTATAATGAAATAATAATGTTAAATAACTTATATTGTAAACACATGTTTTATATTTTTGTTTATTTTGTATGAAATATAATTTTATGTATTATTTCTTCTTTTAGAATTTTTTTTATTTCACATAAAATTATCCAAATCTACAGTTTTAAAAAACTAGTTTAAAAAACATACACACGAAATCTTATTCCCCAAAATTATAATTTAATCCTATTCATCTTTTAGAATAGTGCAATGTTGATAAAACGTTCTATTTTTATCTTCGTTCGAATTTGATTATAACGATTTAATCTGACACGAATCCTATGTGTGCATTGAATTTGTATGAAATTTGATGGAAAAAAATATTTCTGTAAGAGATAATGTGATGCATGTGGGATTTAGGAAAGAGAATGAGAAAGGAGTTGGAAAAAGATGGTGGAATAATTTGATTATATTAATATAAATTTGTTATTAATAAAAAATAAAAACATTATATTTATATTAATATTATTTAAAAAATATTATAATTGAATTAAAATAGAGGGTTTTTTTATGGGAGTGAGGGAGTAAAATAAAAGAAAGAAAAAAGGTTGACGGCAGCGAAAATTGTGGCCACAGAAACAAACCTTGCAACCTGGAGACTAATTTAGGTGGAGCCCACCAGAGCTGCACCAAAAAAAGCACGGCCACGCGGCAACCCGACGACGTTTCTCTCTCGATGCCTCCACCCCTAATGAAGGAATCTCATAACCACCCACATTCCCCCCTCTTTCCAAAAAAAAATTATTAAAGAGGAAAACCAAACCAAAATCCCAAGTATAACGACTATAGATTAAACATAACTCACCATAATCTCAGTAATAATAATCTATGACTCATTTCTCGTCATATAATAAGGAGTACCTGCGATATAAACAGACGATAAAATGAAACGTAACCCTAATTATGGGACCCACTTCGAAACTGCCCCCACTCCCATCCCTTCCCACTATATAAACACCCCTCATCTCCTCACCCATATCGCCCCGTTTCATTTCCCCTCAATCCAACGGCCCATATTCACCCGTTTGCATCCGCTCGCATATTCACAACAAAGTTGTATCTGCATGGCATCATCAGATACCTGAAATCCTCAAATATCCCCTTTCTCATGCCTTTTTACGACGCTGGTTCATTCACCACAATAATCATCTTTTTCTGACGTTGCGGTGGGGATAACCGGAGTCGCCGCCGTCCCTTCGCCGGAGTTTCTCCATCGATAGCTTTCGCTCCCCGCCTGCTTCTTTTGCGGGGGTAGCCGGGGCCCCTCGGCCTCGGCGGCTTTTTCAAGCCCCCAATCACCACAAACACACACATCGATTTACCATTCTTAACCCTAACCCTAACCCTAACCCTAATCTTTCGATTCAATATTCGATTAGTCGACATGCCTGTCATCGCTGCCGCCGCCACCGTCACCGAGGCTTCTCCTCCTCTCGCAACGGATCCGTTCGTCACGATCCCGGCCACCACCACGACCGAGGATGCCGCCGAGATCGTGAATTGGTCGCCGGCGCTGTCGTCGGCGCTTTACAGAATCGACGGCTGGGGGGCGCCGTATTTCGCCGTCAATTCGAGCGGCGACGTCGCGGTCCGTCCCTTCGGGGCCGCGACGCTGCCGCACCAAGAGATCGATCTCATGAAGGTCGTGAAAAAGGTCTCCGACCCGAAGCAGACCGGCGGGCTCGGGCTTCCGCTCCCGCTGATCGTCCGCTTCCCTGATGTCCTTAAAGATCGTATTGAAAAACTCCAATCGGCTTTCGATTTCGCGGTCGATTCGCAGTGTTATGAGTCTCGTTACCAGGGGGTTTACCCCGTGAAATGTAACCAAGATCGGTTTGTTGTTGAGGATATTGTTAGTTTTGGGGCTAGGTTTCGGTTCGGGCTCGAGGCGGGCTCGAAGCCGGAGCTGTTGCTTGCCATGTCGTGTCTGTGTAAGGGGCACCCTGAGTCGTTGTTGATCTGTAACGGGTTCAAGGATGCAGAGTACGTGTCGTTGGCGTTGATGGCGAGGAAGATTGGGTTCGATACGGTGGTGGTGTTGGAGCAGGAGGAGGAGGTGGATTTGGTGATGGAGCTGAGCAGGAGGCTTAATGTTAGGCCGGTTATCGGGCTCAGGGCGAAGCTCAGGACGAAACATTCGGGCCATTACGGGGCGACCTCGGGCGAGAAGGGGAAGTTCGGGCTGACGACGACTCAGATTCTGAGGGTTGTGAGGAAGCTGGATGCTGCTAGGATGATTGATTGCTTCCAGTTGCTGCATTTTCATATTGGGTCTCAGATTCCGACGACTGAGTTGCTCACTGATGGGGTGGCGGAGGCTGCACAGATATATTGTGAATTGGTTCGCTTGGGTGCTGATATGAGGGTGATTGATATTGGAGGAGGGCTTGGTATCGATTATGATGGGTCTAAGTCGACGAATTTTGACCTCTCTGTGGCATATACTCTTGAGGAGTATGCAGCCGCTGTTGTCAGGGCCGTTCGGATTGTTTGTGATAGGAAGGGTGTGAAGCACCCTGTGATTTGCAGCGAGAGTGGCCGTGCCATTGTTTCCCACCATTCGATTCTGGTGTTTGAGGCTGTGTCTGTGTCTTCTCCCAAGGCGGAATCTGATATATCGTCCATTGGGTTGCAGTATCTGGTTGAGGGACTGACCGAGGATGCTCGTGCTGATTATGCTAAGCTGTATGCTGCTGCAATCAGGGGCGAGAATGATGCCTGTTTGGTGTATGCTGATCAGCTCAAGCAGCGGTGTGTCGATCAGTTCAAGGATGGGTCTTTGGGTATGGAGGAGCTCGCGGCTGTTGATGGCTTGTATGAGATGGTGTCCAACGCTCTTGGTGTGGATGAAAAGGTCAAGACTTACCATGTGAACCTCTCCATTTTCACTTCCATTCCTGACTTCTGGGCGATCGGGCAGCTGTTCCCTATAGTTCCTATCCATCGTCTCGATCAGAGGCCGGGGGTTCGTGGAATCCTGTCGGATTTAACTTGTGACAGTGATGGGAAGATCGATAAGTTTATTGGTGGGGAATCCAGCTTGCCCCTCCATGAATTGGAGGGAGGCAATGGTGGAGGTGGAAAGTATTATCTAGGGATGTTTCTTGGCGGGGCTTATGAGGAGGCGCTCGGCGGTATACACAACCTCTTTGGTGGACCGAGCATGGTTAGGGTGACACAGAGCGATGGACCATACTGCTTCGCGGTGACTCGAGCTGTGCCTGGCCCCACTTGCGGGGATGTGCTGAGGGTGATGCACCACGAGCCGGAGCTCATGTTTCAGTCTCTCAAGCACCGGGCTGAGGAGTATGTGCACAATGAAGAGGACCATATCTCGCTTGCAAATGGCCTTGCTCATTCCTTCCACAACATGCCATACCTTGTGGTTGCTCCCTGCGGCCTGACTGCTTCCGCTGCTGCTAATGGAGGCAATGCAAATGGGTACTCTCTCTATGGTGGCGGTGAACATACCGGCTACAATCCTGGTGGCGAGGCAGCTGCCACCGCTGTGGTGGAGGATGACCAGTGGACTTATATTTGCGCTTGAGCTGGTCATACTAGCTATATCCTCTCTTCCATTGCCGTATCAAATGAATCCTTTGTCCTCTTGTTTCCGAGGTCGTTTGTTGTTTAGCAGTTAATTGTTTTTATTATGTTGCTAATGACAATCAGGATGTAAGCAGAAGTTGTGAAGTCCTGATGTGCGTAGGTTTGCTTCTCGAACCCGAATGAATGTTGTGTTGGGTTCTTTGTTCTGCTCCCTCCCGCTGTAAATGCTATTCGTTGTTAGTTTCTAATTGAATAGTCAATTTCTGATTACCATTATGGGTTCTTCTTTTTCTTTTGTTGGTTTATGCCAAAGTTTCTCCTGTATTTTGAACGATGTGGTATGTTTTTTATTTGTATCGTGCTCCGTGGGCTTGGTAACAAGCTAGCGCCTTCCCATGCTTATGCTTGTAATGAGCGGTCGAACTCTGGTTAATGAACTGTGTTGATGCAGGTTTGTCATGTGTGTTCGAGTTGCTCGTCAATTGCTGATAGTGCAATTGCCAAGCCACAAATTTGATTCAGAACGGGGCAAGATGTAGAACCCATAGGTACTGCAATCTGGCTGATCATAAACATCTGAATTGGTTCTGGCTTCATGGTTTTTCTTGCATTGCATCTAGTTTTTGTGGCCAATTGATTTCAGCTTTGATAACACAATCATTTTTTTGATGATCTTGTAAGCTTTTCATTTGATGATGCCGTTGCCTTTCTTTGTTGAGCTCTAAAGAGGAGTATTTTCCATTGATTTCTGTTGGAACTGAAGGTAAAACAACTTATACGAGTGGGTTGTAGGATGAAGTAGTGCCCTTATGAGCTACACTTGGCGTTCTTGCTCTCTTTTTCGCAGTTTCACACTATGTTACTGGAACACGGTATGTGAGTATGTGACCTTTGACGTAAGAGAGATATATTATCCATCTGTTGTAGCTTTTTTGATATTCTTTGTGCCATATGGTGATATTCTGTTGTTTATTTTTTATATAATTTTATGATGGTTATGGCTACTATAGGACAATGCCGTTTGAGGTTTTGAGCAAAACATGCGTATCTCGTGCCATCCTGCATCTTTGGTCGAAAAGGTTGGACGTCTAAAAGAAGAAGAATAGCTGTATCAAGGTGCCACATTGCGTATGCTTGTCCAAGTTTCATCATCGTCAGCTTCCTCTGCTAACGATGTATACGTTTGAGTCATGTTCTTCCCTTTTTGTTTTTTTTTTCCCCCAGCTGTAGACTGAAACTGATTGCAGATCTCTCTGTAATTGCTGTCTTGATGATTCCATCAGCCCTTCATTGCCACGGTTAATTGATTCATTGCCGTTGAGGCTTCAAGTTAAAGCGTCCTCGTATTTTTTGAATCTGCTATGCTGATGCTGAACTTGGATCCTGCGGTCTATATTCTTATTGACTAGCCAATTCCTATTAGCCCTTTTAAAATGATGCTGCAAAAATGATTTGCGGTGTGGATTTTGGAGTCCATACAGACTTTGATCAGCATGACTAGAGGGTAGGAATCACCAGACGCGAAGGAATCCAAGCAATCAGCCAAGGGATTATTTGCGGTCCATCGCCAACCTGAAAAGTATTCGTTGCGATTTTGATGAGCAATTTCTTAGCTGTGCTATGTTCTTGTGGTTGCATCCATGAGCTTGCAAAATATAGCAAGGGCATAACCAGATCGAGAAGGCCGAGTTCAAGACTTTTATGCGGAGATTTACTCGTCCTAAGGGGCGTCTTTGAAGTCGATGCTGTCATGGCATGTCCCATGTATCATGTTGGTTCAGCTGCTCTAATGTATTTGAATGCTCCAGAATCAATCAATAACCAGAATTGCGAGTTCTGTGTGGCTGTACTACATTGGATGCTGGGCAGTCTTCTGCACTCGATCAATGAGGTTGATGAAAGTTTGCCTTCTACTGGAGGACCATGTCGTCCCAAATCTTTCGCACGATTCAGTTGGCCTGCTGGTAATTGGTTCAGGTTTGCTTATAACATTTGAGTAAAGTCGTACATATAGACTGTTCCTCTATATCGCAAAGGGATCAGAGAATCCTACATTACAAGCTGACGCTGTTTGATTGTTGGTGTAACATGTGTTGGTGGGATAATCATGGTTTGACCCGAGCCATGTTATTAGTATTGGAAGTTTTAAATAATTTTATAAGATGATCCATAACACGATTAATTTTTTTTAACATATGTATATGTATTCGGATGATACAAATATTATGAGAAAATGATAACAATATTTTCTGTACATCAATCAAGTATAGAAGCAATTTTCATTATCTTCTTATAACAAATCCATTTTAAGGGATAATTTATGGCATGAACAAGTAGTTTAGCATCGTATGATATGACACGAGTGGTGACACACTCGGTGTATACCCTCTCATCCGATGACGAAACCCATTCCCAAATGAGAGCCGACCACACAAACAAGCATCAAAAACCCCCAAAACCCTCGAAACCCTAAATCACACTCTCAACACTGACCGAGACATATAGAGTGAGCCGGCGAGGGCACGATCGACGGCTGCGGCGACGAACGCGATGCAGCGATTGGGCGAAATCGCTCGAAGAATAATGATTCAGGTTTCCACTTCCACAACCAGCAATCGAGCGCTGATTCCAATTCCCATGTCCTCGATGATGATGCATCTGCCAACACCTACATCATCATCATCATCATCAGATTCAGCATCAGCGTTTTCGTCGTCTGGGGAGATGGTGGAGTGCGGGCGAGGCGACAAGAAGACGAAGCGAGGCAAGAGATTCAAGGGCTCGTTCGGGAACTCGAGGCCGAAGAGGAAGCACATGATCGATCGATTCAAGGACAAGGTCGAGGTGCCAAGGTCCACTCCCTGGCCTCTCCCCTTCAAGCTCATCTAAGAAAAATTAAGAAACCCTATAATCTCGATTTGATTCCTGTATGCTCTATATTTGATGTTTCTGATGATGATGATGTTGTTGTTGTTGTTGGGTTGGTTTCGTTTAATTGAGATTGTTCAATCTATGATTTAGAACATGAAAGAGTGAAATTGTACTGGTGCTAGCTCATTTGATAATGCTCAGACTCGAGTGACATTTTTGTTGCTCTACTGATTCTGTTGTTCTATGTAATTCATACCGTCATTGTTGTTGGGGTTGATTGATCTGCTGATGAATTCGTTCTTTAACTGTCGCTTGATTAGGTTGGCACTGGGAGTGTCTCATAGATTGCCTTGGTTGGGACGTTTTAGAGTGACACAAGGTTACTTATGTCTATGATGATTATGTCATTTGAGAACACCAAAATCATGACTTTTGGATCACATTTCCTATCCTAGCGATTGATGCTGTCATGAGAGCAAGTTCCCTTTGGCCTGTTAATTGCATTGTGCTGATGAGTTCTGAATGAAAGAAATCAAGTTTGCATCTTTGCGATATAGTATTTGTTACTCAGGAATAGCATGAATTTTGCATTGATTCGGAATGGAAATATGGTACTCGGTCTTTTATAGTGATTTCTGTTAAATTAGTGATGATGTCGACTGCTCGACTTAGATAATAGTACTACAATATGAACGCTTGAGAAGATCTTTTGTCCGGTCGGCCTTGCTGGTATGTTAAAATCTGTCATTGATGGTATTTAATTTAACAAGTTTAGTGTGTTTTGCAATGCTCATGGATCATCATTCTACCTTCCGTGCTTTGGCTTGTTCATGAGCAGATGTTAGCATTACATTTTTCTAGAATCATTTGTAGCTTGGAGCCTCTTCTGTAGGCATGGTTCGGGCCATTACGGCCGAGACCGAGATAATGTTAGTTGAATCGATAGAAATATGTAATTGATTCATCAATATAAGTTTTCGGCGTCATCAGCTATGTATCAGAGAAATCTCGGAATAAACTCGATCTCGGTCTCAATAACGATCTAAACTCGGGAAGACTCGACGAGATTCTTTGATATGAAAAAAAAAAAAAAAAAAAAATTGATCATGCCACTTTATTGAGCATACCACTTTTTTCCTTGTCTTGCATGATTTGATAACTTGATTCCTAAGTAAATGCTTGTTGAGTATGTCACTTTATTCATACCAGACACAAGGCTCTGGTCACTCAAAATCAATATTTGATGAGTTTTTGATTGGCACAACATTAGTGTCGGTGGTAGTTGTTCAACTCATAGAAAATCAAAACAAAACACAAGACGAAAATTAGGATTTGTGTAAGTAGATGCCTCCAAAGAAGAAGGATATCGGTTGTGATCACGATGATTTCGAACCAACTCGGCATTCAACATGGAATTAAGATAAATACATGGATGAGCCGATGGAGTTCGAATCATCAAATGTTTTGTGTTTTATATGGAATGTTCTATGAATAAGAATATTGGACATGTGTCCTATATGTAATGTTGTTATTTTATTGATATCTTAATATGTTATATGTATTAAATATATTGTGTATGACTATTTGACAATGTAAAATACTATGTTCATGAAGTATTTTTCATGAATTTTTGAAACCACTAGCTATTAGAAAGTTACGTATAGTTCGAAACCGATATAATATTTTGACATCGAGACGAAGCCCAAAACCGAGATCTGAACGATGTCGGTAGGATAATGCATAAAGCCTATGCATTTGTTGATGGCGAAAGTTGTGTCTTACGAAACCCATATGCTGCTAGTAATGCACGCAACAAACCTCAACATGGAGTAGGCCGTTCATGAGTATGAAATTTACAATCGCACAAGATGGCTATTTACAATCTCCTGTCACATTAGGCAGCCTTGTAGTCACTTCCATTTATTTGTAGTCTAAGAAGTAGAAAGTGTGGGGGATCACTCCACCCCACATGATAAACGACTCAGCCTAATTCCTTCAATGTGGGGAGAATTGAGAACCTGAGAAACTGAGAAGAAACAACACTCACAAGAAGAGAACCAAAATGCTGAAAATAGACACTCCAGCATCCCCATATGACAAATCCCAGCAACACCTAGGAACAGTCACGATACCAGTATAAACTTGTCCCATCACGAGAATCTCTCTTCCATTTGCGTTTGATATGAGAACTGTTTTTTGTTCTGAAATCCTCTCCCGAAGTTCACTGTAAGCTGATCCCTGGGGAGAGATAGCAATAAAATAATTTTTTAATATTGGGATTTTGTAAGAGTTAAAAAAGAAATTAATAGAATATACTATAACAAGATAAATTTTATATTTTTACATAAAAAATTATAAAAATTATTTTATTTATTTTGAAATAATCGAAAAAAAACATGGATAATACACTGTAGATTGAAGTGATACATTTTCCATGCCGGCTTGAAGGCCATTTGGATGACAAAATTTCCGGTAGCATGATTAGCGGCATTGACAAAGTGGCTGTGTGGCTGTTTGCTAGGCAGTGGATCAATTGATCCTGGCGCATGGCGCAGAACAGTTTAGACACAGGATTACGGAAGAATTCAAATATTTATTCACTTGATAAATTTTTAATTTTATAATATAAAAAATATTTGTTAAATTAGATTATTTCAAAATATAAACAATATATTTTCCATGCCGGCTTGAAGGCCATTTGATGACAAAATTTCTTGTAGCATGATTAGCGACATTGACAAAGTGGGTGTTTGCTAGGCAGTGGATCAATTGATCCAGTTCATGTGGCGCAGAACAGTTTAGACACATGACTACGGAACAATTCAAATATTTATTCACTTAGTAAAATTTTTTTTTTATAATATAAATAATATTTATTAAATTTGATCGTCTAAAAATAAAAATAATATATTTTATTTAGTAATTAAAAAAACAAATTAATCTCATATGTTATAATATATTCACTATCTTCTCTTATAATTATTACAGTCAATCTACTAAAAAAACTTTTTCATTAAATTTCATAAAAATTCAACACATATATAAATCCACGTGTTGGATCAATACGTTTTCTACATTATGGAACGGAGGGAGTACAAAAAAAAAACTAAATCTATTAATATCCTATCAAATTATAACCTCAATCACTCTCGCTTAATATATAAGCGATGCACTTAATGGAGTTTGCTATAACTATTTGATACTCCCTCTGTCTCGAAAAATATTATAATTTTTGACCGGGCACCTATGACAATAAAATCTTTGATCGGTATCGTCGGACAATCAAACATTATTTTTTTTTAAAAATATCATAAAATGTTAACGATAATAAACGTCATATATTATAACCGTGCGTCAATATAAAATTTAAATCGAATCATTTAGATAAATAATAAAAAATTTTAAATTATCTGTTGAATAATACAATGAGAGAAAAATATTATAACAATTATGGGACGAATATAGTAATATTTGTTACGGTAAAACTTATGAAAAGTTGTATGTGCGATATATTTTTACATGATTACAAAAATGTTTGATAATATTTTACTTATTGATTTTTCCTTTTTTTTTTAAAAAAAAATAATCTTATTTCTAATAATGCATTGTGGAGTGTGAACTAAAGTGTAATTTTTAAGAGTTGGTCGGTTTGAGTTGATATTTCTCTCAAATTTTTAATTAAACTCTCACGTGGAATTCCAAGTATTGGCTAATAAATAACAATCCTTCATCATAAAAATTACAATAATATATAATAACTGTATTATTTAATATACATTTTGATACGTTATTTTTTATATTAAATAATATATTTCGAAATTTTTGTTGGCCAATGATTATAACATGTAAGTTGAATTATCTTTGATATTTTATGATAAATTTTAAATAAATATTATTTGATTGTCCCACGAATGATTGCTAACTCAAAAAAATTTCATTTATATGATTAAACGATGCAATCATTTTAAGATGGAGATAATAACAGATCAAGGATTGGGAGAGAAGATCATTGTCGTAAGTTTGACCGTTGGCGATTTGCAAAAACTTCAATAGTTAACCACTCGCTTTATCTTGTAACTGAGCGCAACGTTAGATCAGTGGAAATTTGTCTAAATAAAACTTTGACGATTAAAATACAAATAATATAATAAATTTATAATTATCAATTTGAATTTTTGATAAAATTAATTTCTATATATGATATCATAAACAAATGTAACATTAAGATCACGACCAGTTACACCTTGGTGGTGACAATGATTTAAGTGACATGAAGGCGGACACCCCACCAGGGACATTCTTAGTCTAAATACAGTTACACGATTGCATTCACAATATGGCAGATAATAATATCATAATACATACACAAGTTAATTATTATTAGTCATTTCAGAAACTCTGAAGTCATGAAGCAACTCATTCAATAGACTCTCTGTACAAAGTAAGGGTCCATTACAAGAAATAAATGGAGAATACATGACAAAAGGAGTAAAAATAACACTTGAATAAAAGTTTGACATCATCATAACCTTGCCATGACTTCGCATCATTTAGAACTCTGCAGGGTTCAAGGATGGGGAGGACAAACAGAAGTCATCAGATTAATTTTAGCAAATGATCCGTGGTTGCAGGGAACGAAAGAACAACATATGCTCAGGAGATGAAGGGGGAATCATCAGTAACCTTTATTCAGGGTCACATCCAGCTTGTCTGCTAATCTCAATCGTTATCTTCTCGGCCATAATTGTACACTATCTCGATCTACAAAACCATACAAATACAATAGCAAGTCACAACATGAGTATCCAAACCAAGGTTCATGATGCACAAAACTTCGTGTATGGACTCCAGCCACAAAGTCAAAAGTCATCACAGTATGTGGCAGGCAAGTTACAGCTCTCGAAAGTTCATGTTTATTCTGAAGGTTGTAAACATTAGACTCATAGCTCCATTTCTGTCAACTGTAAGTGCCCCGACTGCTTACAATACAGAAAGGTCATAAAAGCAAGACCTTAAAATATTATATTCTAAGCATTAAGCAACAAGTGATTCTTGCAATCTGATTCAAGCTAGACAAACACCGAGGGCAAAACCAAATCGATGCAAATAAAACTTCACTACCACTTCATGTGATACAAGGAAATAACAAGTAAAATCTTCCAAATCCATGTCAATAACAAATGAAATTTTTTGGCTGAAAGCCTGCATTACAGGACATAGACATACACCTTTATCATTTGTAGCAAACATTAATTATCTGCTACAGGGACATAATCATGTATACAGCTCAACTTATGAAGTTCACCAGAGAACTAAGTGGCTTTGTTCCACCCATGAAAATTTGCTTAAATTATAGGGGAACTTGCTGACTTCAAGATACGGCACGTCAAGAAGACGATAATTATCATCATCTTGCCACAAAGCTCAACTTTTCTCTGATCTGTGTGTAGTTGAAGGCATCTATGATTTTCAAATATCATGTCATCTCTTATAATCTAGGTACAAGTTTTCTTGGATCTAAACTGCTTCCTTTGTCTTTCTGGGATGTCGTCTCACCTCTTCTCACAGAGGCACCAGAGGTGCTGCTTATGGCCACTAGAACAAATATCCTCCCCATTCTAAAATGGCATTGTCCTTTAGAGTTGCTCATTGCATGTACCCTTTTATGTCATCAACCGAATCAAAACCAACCACTACGATTGGTCAAATAGTCATCGTGCAGAGCTATGGTTTTAACTTAAACTTCGATCCCCTTATAATATAGATATTCAAGGGACTCCATTATTATTGCCAACCGACATCATATGAGTCCCACCCTCCTTGATACTACAATCGATCTAAATCTGCCATCCTATACACATAACTATATTACAGTATTACTTATAGGAGAATTAAAAGTTGTCAATGACACTCTAAGCTTTGTCTCCAGACTCTCCACATCAAAACATACTCCCCGTATTTAGTTTTTTTTTTCTTTTTCTTTTTGAAAAAAATATATCTACCTACAATTTTCTCATACTTACACATCATCCAAGTTACTAGAACCATACTACCTTATGAATATCTAAAAAGCCACATATAAGGTCAGTTCAGCACATAGCTGTTCGACGGATGGTGACGTGTGTATCCAGTCCTAATGACTGAATAACTAAAAGCTGAGAAGTTCTATCAAAAGTAGTCATCTTGTACTAAACAGCAAGTAAAACTTACCCCAGCAGGAGGCTCTGGGTTTCGGCAGAACTTTGAACCACCTGGAGCCCAAGGAACTGCAAATAGCGATTGGAATAAGCTTTAAATCAGAAATAATTGGGGTATACTCAATAGTTACTATGTAGCCAGCAACATGCTCTGAGAAATAGAGTCCGACGAGGTAACTAACTAGCTATGGACTATGGAGTTCAGGAAACTGACTCAGACAGAACCTGCTTTATATATTATGTCTCGCTAACAATTTAAATGGGATAGCCATAAACCACTATGTTGCAGGCCACTCTAAGGAAGGGGGTAAATAAGTTTCACTTCAGATGCTTATTTGAAGGAACGGAAGAGATCTTCCCCTGAACCACAGTGCAAGGGCCATTACTGTGCATTATTAGGGAAGAAAAAGTACAACTTTTTGTATGCCTATAGGAAGACAGAGAGGATCCATTTGAAGTACTTGCTCTTCCATTGACAAGACATAACACTTGAGTTTGATCCCTGTAGGATCGAGTAACTTACCAATATAAGGATCAGGGTGGCGGAACTTGTCATAAGTAGCTTCCGCAGCATCAGTTAGGCGGTCAATTGTCTCAAGATCTTCCTACAAACCCACCAGACACATTGATCAAAGACAGATAAACCTTTTGCGAAACAGAAGCGAAGCAACACTTAGTTTGTCAAATCGCGTCCATTCTATATTCTGCTTGCATGATGTATGTTGGTCTTAGTAGCAGCATTTTCTTGTACATTTGTTAATTAGTGGTGTTCTGCTGGCAGTAAATTCGTGCAGCAGTTGCAAAGTGAACAAGAAGAATATCATGATAAATCCTGAAACAACTAATGATTTCATAAAATGGAACTGATCGATTAGTCCCATAAGTCTACGACTCTCGTCCCTGGGAGTACTTTCTAGTCAACAAACTCAAAAGTAAGTACTTGGGAAAAAAACTAGGTTATATAAAGCCAAAACTGATTCACTACTATTACGCCCCAATTTCTACCATGACAAAGAAAGCAAACTATTCGCAAGTGTCATTACCATCTCTAGACAGCCTCAATATTCGCAACATCTGAGTTGCCTCCAAAGAACACGATTTCTCTCAGATAACCTAGAAACTACTAAGCTCGCACCATACAACAAACGAACATTTCTACTATTTTGCAATCAATTGGGAATAGGAATTCAGGTAACCGATCCAACCAAACCCTAAAAATCACAGAATTGCTGCAATCAAACAAGACCAAAACAGAACAGTGCCTGAGCGGGGAATGAAAAGCAGAAGCAGTACAGTACCACGTGCTTGTTGGCATCGAACTTCCTGCGCAGCTCATCCGCCTGCAAGATAACAATCAATCAAATGCACGTACATCAATCAT
This sequence comes from Drosera capensis, assembly GCA_001925005.1. Taxonomy (NCBI): domain Eukaryota; kingdom Viridiplantae; phylum Streptophyta; class Magnoliopsida; order Caryophyllales; family Droseraceae; genus Drosera; species Drosera capensis. The sequence continues at coordinate 21,842 of LIEC01012409.1, forward strand.
CAGAACATCGATCCACAACGATTAGGACGACGACAATGCAATCAAGAATCGGAAATGGAATCGAATATCGGAGTAGACGATCGATTCGATCATCAACGAGATTCGGGGGGATCGGAGAAACCCTAGGATTGAGATGGAGAGATTAGGTGAAAGTGTACATCGTTGTAGAAGAGGTGACGATGGACGGCCCAGTTGAGGGTGTCTTTGAGGGCTCGCCGGTACAGCAGCCGAACCCTCTGCTTCTGCGCCGCCCTCCTTGCCAAGTACGACGCCGCGCTCATCTCCAATCTACTATTGCTCTCTTCGTCTCGGTTCCCACTCTCTTTTCAACTCCTAAAATCAACTTACTTCACAACGTATTTTAGAAATTGAATCAGAAATGTACAACTATCATAAAATTTGAACAAGCGATAAAGATTGTCTTTTTCTTTTTAAAATTAAATGTGATTTTTTATTTTTATATCCTTTGATGCCATCATACTAACAGGGATGGTATATTTCTGTCTAAGAAAAACATCGAGCACAACATTTTGGAATGTAACGCACTTTGAGATGAGGCAGGATGTGACTAATAACTATGGATAAACATTTATTGATGGAGTTACGGAGAAGTGGGGGTTGTCAATGAGATTATCTTGCCTTCTGTTTGGGAAAAAAAACAAACACGGACACTTGCTTAATCCTTGCGCAAAATGCACATTGATCCAACAATGACCACGATGCAACCAAATCTTCAACCATTGCAAATGAGAATCTGATATCCGCGAACAATAGTCACAGGAAACTGGTTGGGTTCTCAAATGGTCCACTCCAAGCATAATTGAGAATATCAATAGACCGGGCTCTGATACAATTGTTTTCCCGAAAAATATAGACAACAAAGATGGACACAGCACAGCCATCAACACAAATCCGAATCAACTCCACACAAAGAAAATGCTAATCTAAGGAGCCAACTAAGATAAACTAATGGAAGCCTATTGCCATGCTATAAGATGGAAGGCACGCTGTTTTTCCAGCCAAATGACATCTTCCTCGAACGTGGAGGTGCGAAGCTCAGACCAAACATCTCCTTGATAGCACGTTCATCCTTTGAGAAGTTGACTAGTTTGGCAACCACAACTGCGCTTGCTTCCACGTGGGTAAGGTCCTTTGAGTCTGTCCACAAGCGACGGACGAGTTGCATTCGCCTTTTCTTGGAATCAAAGTCAATACTCCATTTATGAAAGAGTTTCTTTCGCTCCTCTGCAGTAAGCCTTTGGTTGATCAGCTTCTTCAGCTTCTCCCTCTCTCGCCTCAGCGCCTTCACACTATACCAACAGCAGGAAAAAGATTGAAGATTATATCATTGAGGAAGACAATATTTTACAGCTTCAAGTTTTATAACTTGATACTTAAATCATTGAGAATCAAAATACAAATCATGGTTGTGAATTGTGATATTACTTTCAGCCTGAAAACATCGATTTGAAAAAGAGAGAGGACCTTGATTTCAACGACTTCGCTTGACCGCCTTCAATCTCTTGTTTTCCACCAGAAAGGGTATCCCTTAGGAAAGTAAGCCTTCTCAGCTCAACCTCCAGGTATATAGAATCCGTAGGATCACCTTTAAACAGCAGAAAGAAGTAGGTCCTGTGCACCAATGAAACATTACATGTTGCCCAAAGTTCTATGATTGATCTCTGCAGCTTCTCAAATTTTTTAGGCCAGTCAAGAGAGATTTCTTGCTCGGCCAAAGTGAGATCAAGTGTTGCATGGGCTTCTGATCCGTTCTCCCAGACCTATCACACAGGAAACCAGTCATGTGAAAGTCTAGCTTCTTATAAGTACTTATGACCTCAGTTTTCCACACATTGCAAGCGCAGTTCATCTTAATTTGCTTGTACAGAAAGATACTCGTCTTGTCATTCATGGACTCTATATTGGTACAAAAATCAGCAACACAACAATTAAGATTTCAGGAAAATAATGCAAACAGCTACACAATTACTATCATTTTACTCTTCCAAGCATTCATTCTATCGGGCCTCAAGAACAATTGCGAGAGGAAACTAGTCCAATTTTTCTTAAGCAACTACAAAGAGAGAGAAAAAACCAATAGAAAAAGTAAAGATCAATGCATCAAACATTCTCAGTCTGCAGCATCAATATAAGTGGGACAACGGGACACTAACCTTGCCATTTGCAATTTGCTTTTCATACTCCAGCTTAGCATCCTTCAACCCAGCGACAAAAGCAGTGACACTAGGGATATCCTCATCGTTGACAGTCCTGCCACCCTCTGATTTCGAATCATCAACAAAATCAGTTCCAAAACTTGATTGAGACTGAGAGCCATTTCTTGTCAATCTGGCAGAGTTCCCACCATAGACCAGTGGAGGAACCTTTCTTGGGAATCCTATCAGTCTCCCAGGGAACCCATTTTCAATCTCGGTGGGAGGAGTGCTATCTAAATCGTCATTTCTCACATAAGGAGATGATGAACCTATTGTGAACTTTTCACTTGAACTTTGACTTCTGATCATATTCACGCTTCTGGAACTACTTCCATCATCTGCTAAATCCCATGCTCCTGATTCGTCAGGGGATCGGCTTGCAAGAGATTCAATGGTCCTCTGTATGCCCTGCATTCTTTGTTCCAAAGCACCAAATGAGAAACCATTTTGATGCATATTTCCAGATGACAGATCCTGAATAACTGCATGTCCAGTTGCAGAATTAGCAGGGAGAGACATTTGCACAGTTTGACCAGTTGAGGATTGAAGTGTTCTATCACTACTGGTTTCGTCTATTTCTATGCATCTAACTTCCTTGCAATTCTCATCATCTTCTCCAGTTCCTGATATAATCTCATCTTCAAATTGAGTTTGGTCAGGTCTTACAAACTCACTCCTTACAGATAAGGGTGAATCATGATCGTCGACAAGGGGGTAAACTTCAGGGTTCTCTGCGAATGAACAATAACAGTTCAAGAATATGTCTGAGACCTCATGTCAATAGATAACCAATCTCATAACTACCTGCTACAAAACACTCACCTTCCCATTTGTCCATGGCATTCCAATTGCCACGACGTCCACGTCCATCCTAAATAGAAGGGTGAGATAAATCCAAAAGTATATCATGAGATATAACAGGAACATCATCACGAAATATTATCAGAACATACCACTTTACTGGAAGCTTCATCATTGCCTATCAGCTGCAACAAATCTTCAACTCTAGATTGAGCTAGATTCCGTTGTTTAATTAGCTCTCTGATCTCATTCTCCATCTGTGAGAGGAAAAGGAAGTCCATATCAGAGTTATCAAGTCGTTTTTCCAGTATGCAGGGTCTTGTACAAGGACAATAATTGCGGCATAAAATTTATAGACTTCTCTTTACCTATTGCACTTCTCTACACTATTCTTGCTACTTGGAATGCGAGGGATGTTAAACTATTTGGTAACTATGGTACAACCATAATTAACATTTGAACCAACTAAAATGAAGAGGATGAATTTGTTTCAAAATATAGAGTGATAGGGTTTCTGTACAAACTTTCAAGACGCTCATCATGACATAAATTTGCTGGACTGAACAAAGTTGAGGCTTCAGAAGAGTGTAGAGGCTGACGAGGACCCTAGGAGAACTGTGCTTCATAGTTTATATATGGTAGATAAACTCACATGACTGCCACGTTGGCAAAACCAGATCATCATAAAATAACAGCAAGACACCATTGCTCAAACAAAGGATGTAGCTTGTATTGCTATGCATGCTACTAAAATAAGAGAGAAAGCACTACAAAACGCACAGCCAATAGATGGTCCATTTTCTAGGAACAAGGTTCATTGTAACTATATAAAAAAATTTGAAAGAATATTTGCACAGAGTTCACAAGACAGCCCATTACCTTCTCAATTCGGAGATCTTTCTTCTTCAGTACTGCTGCACAATTACAAGAAGACGACATTGGCACTGGACTTCTTAACTCACTTTCTAGCCTTGCCAGTTCTTTCTGCAAATGTTTAACCAATGCTTTATCTGACATGACAACATTGACCTTAGCATTTGTTGAAACTTCCTTTGCACAGCTAGCAAACAAGAGCGTGTTTCTAGACTGTTCCACATGACTCCTTGCAGGGCTCAGGGTGCAGATGATGGTAGTCCTAGCATTGCCTCCCAAGCAGGGTTGTAATATGCGCGTCAATTTGGAGTCTCTGTAATTGACATGTCCATGTCGTCCTTTGCTGCACTTATAGATACAACTTAGTGAAAGAGACTACCAAAACTAATTTCAAAAGGATAAATGTCCACTCATCTATGATTGACAAAGCCAGGCGAGGGCCGCTGTTTATTTAAGTTCTGGTGATGGTAATTATTATATGCGACGCATTACCATTTGACATAGATCATCTACTGTTGGCTGGCTATGTAGTTCAAGAACTCTTTAGCAAGGCATGTATGGCACTCACACCCTTGCATAAACACAATAAGTGATAAAGTGCCTCCCTGAAATCTCATTTTCCACTGCTTTTGACCATAGAAAACCACCAATGCAGATGCATGACAGACATACATGGATATCAAACTAGGATTCACCATGAAATTCAGTATAAGCATGGACCGAGAGGATGCACCCATTGTATAAGCTCCATCTTTTAGGGAAAAAGGAACGGTAAGAATGGTCTATTATGATTCAAAATAAATAAATAAATTCATTAGTGCAAAGCTTGATGATAAGGAGATGGAAACCTGAGTTTGCTGAGTTTGCGAATCACATTTCCCAGGGTCAGCAAACTCCGATTTATATGACAACCTTCCTTTAATCTTGCTCCAGCGGACAGCGATTGTGATGCACGCTCACTTCCAGCCAGATCAATGAAAAACTGCAAATTTTACAACCAAATTACGAACGTGTGCAATTTGCATTAACCAAGAAAGGCTAATTTTGTCCAGTCAATGCAAACAGACAGAAATAGAACAAATAAGAACACCAGAAATAATACATGTTTCTTTTGAACACTTTCCAATGGTTAATTGAAAATGCAGAAATGCATAATAAGGACCCCTCAGAGGGTTCAGAGTTTGGACTATAGAGCAGGAATTTGTCACAGCTAACATATCTGTATTATGTAGAATAACTATCTACTGGAAGTTTCAAAAACTAAGCTACCAAGTCAGAAATAGAAGAAAATTTCTAGCAGCTTACCACACTAGCTGAGAGGGTGCTCGAGTTCTCCTTGCCGATAAACTCACGAGTAGAACTTTCAATTGTCTGCAAGAGTGAGTAGTTGTGTTGCATGAAATTGTTTAGCAATTCAGATCTTCTACATAGTTATAATGGTTCAGAAGAGGAAGATGGTTAAGGGACATACCAATCTGAGGATTTGATGAGATCTCGAACTAGTTTCATTTAAGGATGTCTCTCCTATCTTCCTTTGAGCTACAACAGCATAGCACAACACATAACAATGTAACTTCCCTCATATCGCTGCAAGAGTGACGGATAAAGTTCAAACTTTTACCTTCACATATAGAAAGAAGTTTCTTCAGGTGGCTTTGATCTACTAGAGTTTCCTCGGCGAGTTTCTCCACTGTAGTTCCTCTCTGAAGAAAGCTATATATTAGAGCTGCAAACGAGTATAAAGCTCAGATATATTTGTCTGAGTGGAAACATTACCTGTGGATCATCTAATAACCTTAGTGGCGTATCATCTGTGCTTAAAAGGTCCCTAACATTTTCATTGTATATCTCTAATGCAGAAAACTTCAACACAAAAGCTCTTTCTTCATGCTGACAGCAATAAACACAAGGTTAAGGAAGGGCGTTATCAACGAATTTGAGATAAGAATCAAATCTGACTTTCCATTACCCTTTGGATATAATCGTATATATCTGCAACCGTGTACTCAGTTATTCCATTCATGGTGTATGTTTTACCACTGCTTGTCTGCCCATAGGCAAAAATACTCGCTGAAAATAAAGCAATAAAAAACTTCAGTGGCTAAAGAAACATCATAGCCTTGAAGAAATGAAAGGAAAATTGAAACAACTTCACTTACAGTTGATACCACTAACAACCGAAAGAGCAATTTCCTTTGTTGCCTCGTCATAAACCTGCCTTGTGGAGCAGTCCCCTGAAAATACTCTATCTGTTCCAATATAAACATAAAAAACCAGATAAGGATGAAAGGCATCATATAGTATCATACACTAACATGCACCTGCAAAGTTTGTGATACAAACACAAACACTCAAGCCTATTATGTACTGTAGGTTCATTACAACTTCACCCATATTTAATCAAAAAGTGGCAGGTTGCCAAGTGGCCAATGATGCAACGTCAACAGGGTAACCATTCCAACTTCCAAGGTCAAACTTCGAGATGAACATGCAGACAGTGTATTTCATAAGAAACCATGACAAAACACCAACCATAATATACTAATATAAGAACTTCAAGCTTCATAATTCATCAGATTTTTGTACCAAATGTATAGGCAGTGGGAAGCCCAGAGCGCTCCTGAAGACTATTCCGGTACAATATGCTCGTGTTGTTGATGCACTCCCAGTCTGCAACTTCGTTCCTAAGAATCTCCTTCTCATTCAAAGGCCTCAACCTCACCAAGACCAGGATCTTATCTTCACGCCCAACCATCCCTTCATGCACCTTTTCCCACCTCTCTTCCCCGCTCACTGCTCCCATTTCACAGCAGATGCTGTATAATCCATCAAACAAGCTCCCATTACATAGAACCCAAGAAAGAAACCTCATAACCTAATTCCACACATTACATGCAATGCAATGACCAGTACTCACCCTAATTTCCTGCGTCAGAACTTGGCCAGTAATTTAGAACCAAAAGTCGGCTTCTTATATACATAACAAGCAGTATTCAACAGCTTTGGAAACTATTTCCCTGCAACAGAACAACTAATTATGGATATTACCAACCCTAACCGAAAAGGAAAACCAACATACACAAAACGCAAATCATGTGTTAGTTGCAAATAAGATAATAAATATCACACATTAACTTTAGTTCAAAGCTACATATCTTCCAGAGGCGAATCAAGCAAAAGCAATTACACAAAAACCTTTAAACTATTCCTTACCCATAAAGCTTCAATGGCAAGTAAAAACTGGTGCCTCGTAACAAAAGAAGAAGAAGAAGCAGAAAGACATGGACCCCATCCTAGTTTTTCAGCTAAAGCAACCGCATAAGCAAGTAACATGATAGCCTTTTCTCCTTACCATTAAATTATCTTCCCTTGCTATCGAGGCAACTACATTGAAGTAAAACTCAAGTCTCTGTTTCCTCTACCCTTGTCACGAAACACACGTGAATTAAGCGGTGAGTTTCCACTGGTCATCAACTCCTACTGTAAACTAAACCCTAAACCGCTCAATCGACCACTAATTCTCCCAGACCCGATCGCATCACATTGCGAATCACACACGCCAAATCACAACGAAACCCGACAATACAACATGATCAACTAAATCACTAATATGAACATCATATCCTGACTGAACGTAAACCTAAAGCACATTTGATCACTATCTCCACATTCTCCAGCAAAACCAAACCTACATTTCGATATAGGAGGCTCGATTTCATTACACAAACCACAGCAAAATCAGAAAAACAACAAGCAATTACTCCACTCAATCAACAACAACGAGAAACAATAACGAGAAAAAAGAAAACGAACCAGAGAGAATCAAGGCGTGGAGTTCGAAGCAGAATCCGCCATTGAAAACAACGAAGGAGACTGCGAGTTCTCACCGCTCGAATTTCGCCGTCGTCGTCGTCTCCATATATCGACACGGCGTCGTTTTGGGGTAGTTGATGATAGTCTAGTGTCAACCTCTTCTGTGGGAAGTGAGGGAGGAAAAGCTGCTTCTTCGAAATCACGCCGGTCAGTCTCACTCAACAGAGGGGGAATGTGAAGGGGTGAAAGGACGGGTTTGCCCCTGCTTTGTTTGCTTTTTGTTGTGGGGAAACAAAAATCTGACTGAATTGTCGCTTATCACGTGGTTAGAAAAGAGATTTCTGGGATTTTTAGTTATCTACGCGTGAGATTGAATTTGCGTGATTGGAATTAATAATAACCATTGGATTACTGTTTTTTGCTTCTTCTTTTTTTTTTTCAAATTTAAGATGTGGTTTTAGATGTTGTTTCGATACACACAATATTGTTATGCAATTACGGAGAATATGACTGTATCTACTATGATTGATACTGCCCACCAAATCATTTCTCAATTGATGGGGACAATTGATTGCTGGATATTTTACATAACTAAGTTGATCGATCATCCATTATCATAACTTAATTGTGTAACATCCCTTCATGATAACTTCCTGAAAAAAAAAAAAACGAATTCTTTTCATGTATTTTCATAACTTGATCTCGTTCTATATGTGGATTAGTAGAGGTGTTATTTTGTATGTGTTTTTGTAGATATACTTGACAACGTGCTAATTTGACAAATGTCATGATCAAATAGAAACGACGCATTTCAGCTCCCACGACTATGCATAGTTAGCTTCGATGGAGCGAAAACCCGACTATTTGAAAATTATGATGTAAAAAGTGATTCATAGACTTCATTAAACTTCTTCAATTGATAAATAAAAAATTTACAAGGAAACATGTTGGGTCACTCATGGACATGGGTTACAAATGCATACATGAATTATGAGTTACTTATAATGTACTCCATTAAAATTTTACGTAATAACTACACTATTTATTATGTATTTCGATATATTATTTTTTATTAACAAATAATATGACACGAATGTTATTTTAACCTAATGTTATAATTCATGACATATATTATATTTGTTATTTTCACAATAAATTTATAAAAAAAAATCGTTTGTTATTCTCACGAATTATTCGTAATATCGTCATTTTTTTTCTTACATGGATAAGAAATGTAACCTTTTTGGGATCGAGAGAGTTTCAAATTAGCTTCGATCTAGACCCCAAAAATTTAATACTCCATCCGTCCCGAATCATATGCATCAGTTTTAAAATTATAATTGTCGAGATGAATTTGACTCGTATCGTGGAACTATCAAATGCCATTTTTAAAAAAATTATCGTGAAATATTATTAATATTTTTAGTTTTGTATTTCACAATGACGTCAATGATATAATTTTTTTGCGTCATTAATACGATAAACGAAACTCCTCAAAAATATGTATTGAATACAATCTTCGTCCCACAAAAAAGTACAATATTCTCATAAAATTACTATTCAATATGTATTTTGATAAATTTTATTCCTTATAATCTAAAACCAATAAAAAAAATATAAATCGTGTCGTTTAGATGAGTAAGAAATTTTCTCAGATTATTTACAGAATAATACATAAAAAGAAAAACATTATAATATTAATGGATCGAAGATAATATTATAATTAATATTTTACGATAAAATTATATAAAATAATATTTAATTATTTTATGATATCGATCAAAATTTATCTTAATAAATATTCGAATTAACTGATTATATTTTTTATTGGACAAGAGGGATATAGTGTGACTTAAAAACATTCACCTCTGGTTTATGGTAATGATCACAATGTCTTTAAATGAATATTTGATGTAGTCACAAGCCACAATTTTGTGTTAGAAATCTTTTCTTCTCCTTTGTTGTTGTAGGCAGAAGCAATCGCGACATATTCCTGACAAGGTACAACAAAGTTTGTGGCCATGAATCGCCAATGAATATGGAGCACACACGTCAGCAAGCATTAATACTGAACTTTCAACTTTCGTTAATCAGATTTAGCTAACTCAATTATCCTGAGCCCAAACAGATAGGAGTACTTAAAAAATTTCTATCTAAATTATCGCAAATTTAGAGATTTATCATATTAAAACGCTAAAAAAAAATCGGCTCGTATCTCGTCAAAGATTCAAGTATTATTGTTGTACCGTTGCCACAAAATTGAATTATCAGCCACTATTTTTAGGTTCCTGTCACACGAATTACAACTTTTTTAGACTTTCAGTCACCAGTTCCAAACATTAATTTATTTATTTATTGAAAAAAGGAAAAAACAACTGTGAGGAACAATATACCAGAAAGCAGCACCAACAGCGACTCACAACACCAAAGCAAACACCGCCACCGCCGCAGATCGCAGACTCCTCTAACGCCATCGGAGAAATCTTTATCTCCACTCATCTCTCTTCTTTGATCAATCGATCTAGTTGTTGATCGAATTTTCTCAATCAAGCGTGTGTGGAGATGGATACTGGTGGTGGAGCCGCGAGGTGGTGATTGAAGAGGAGGAGGAGAAACGCGCCGGAAAATGAGAACGCTCTGCGACGTTTGCGAGAGTGCGGCGGCGAAGTTCTTTTGCGCTGCCGACGAGGCAGCGCTGTGTCCTGCCTGTGACGACAAGGTATTGGTTTTCTTTTGTATGAAACTGAAATTGCGACGGTGGAATTTGGATCTTTTTGTTTCGGTTTTTGTTTCATTGTCTGAGATCGAGTGGATGAATTGTTTGTGATAACTGATAGTAACTTGTTAGAAGGCCCTGATGTGACTCGTGTGGCTGTATGCGTCGATCACTGATTTTAGTGAGAAACTGTGATTGATTCTATGTTAGGAATATGACTTCGTTGATTCTATTTCAGGAGTTGTATGATATCAGCAGATTAAAGGAGCTCGATCTGCGTCTTTTGTCGCAGAATGATAGGGAAAATTGGTGAAATATGAATATGGATGTGAATGTTACCATCATTTCTAGGGTTTTCGGGTTTTTTCGTGGTTGGTTGCAAATCGTTTTGTTAATAGTAGTGCAGAGATTATGGTGTATGTGCATTTCCTTGAGATAGAGCATCAGTTGCTTTCTGATGGAAGGAACTGCCACGAAGGTCGATGCAATAAAGGTTTGGTTTGGTTTGTTGTTGCGGCTGCATTGGTCGCAGATTTAGGGAAGAAGTGGAGTGTGTGTGATTAACACAAAAAGATTTTAACGATTTTGTAGTAATCTCTGCACTTCAAAGGGACATTACTGAATGTCAGAGGCTGCTAACGAAGTTAAAGTTGGGGAAAACATAGATAATGTACTTGATTTTAAGCACTCACTAGTAGCAAAGATTTTTTTTTCCCTTTTTAATGTTATGGCTGCCTAGAAGATAGTAATTGTAGACGCAACGATGTATTCTTCTGATGTAGATTGAATTCACTGCTCTCCAACCTGCAAAAACTTAATTTTGTTCTGATCTGGATTGGCAGGTCCATATGTGCAACAAGCTTGCTAGCCGGCATGTTCGGGTAGGGCTTGCTGACCCTAGTGATGTCCTAAAATGTGATATTTGTGAAAATGAACCTGGTATGCTATCTTTTCTATTCATACCTCGATGTATCTTCTAATATTCCTACTTGACTAGTATTTGTTACAGATAAGATAAATATTTTGTATTATGTGCACAGCCTTCTTCTATTGTGAGATTGATGGGAGTTCCCTTTGCCTGCAATGTGATATGGCTGTACATGTTGGCGGTAAAAAAACTCATAGGAGGTACCTCCTATTGAGGCAAAGAGTGGAGGTTTGTAAAGTTAGTGCTGATTAGTCAGCTTTTAGCATCAATCTTGTCATGAAACCGAACATCTGGCAGTTCACTAGTTATGCTTATGTGTAGTTTCCAGGGGATAAGCCAGCACGTAACGGGGAGATTGGGTCACAAGAAGCTGAACCTGGTGAACTAAGGAGAGAAGCTGTTCATTCATCAATACAGCTTATCAGGGAAAGAAACCAGAACCATGTTACCCCTCCTGCTCCAGCGCCGGATGTTAATGCAGTTGCTGAAGCTGAAGTTGATACTAAAATGATTGATCTCAATACCAGACCTCAAAGGGTATCTGGGCAATCTTCAAACAACAAGGTAAATGCTTCATAACCGCGGGATGCATTTTGTTTGAGGCCTGACTTTTAGGATTTTAAGGGTGATGATGTTCAATGTGTAACAAATCTGTCGATGCTCCTTCTATTCTGTAATGTGATCATAAATAATTTATGGCTCGATGACTGGCTTTCTCTTGCCCCTTTTAGCTATGTAGGAAGGTAATTGGAGTGAGTTTTGTTCACTCCATGCGCCCTGTTAGATGACATGGAGATCTCTCTCTGTTGATGTATTGTGATTTATTAGGAGGTATAATTTTATAAGCTCGACTGCTTTACACGCAAGGTCATTAAACTGAATTCAGGCCTCAAGGTCTATAAGGATTTTATGGTGCCCAGTGCCATATCAGGTCATGATAAGAAATTGCATACCGATATCATCTAGTGGCGACAGGTTGAGTCATTCATATACATGACTTATTATTTTAAACCATTGTTTCTAATGGATGAAATCTCTTTTGGTTGATAGGGGGAAAAAATTCAACTTCTCCTTCATCATGATGTCCCTAATGAAAACACGATTTTCTTCATAAAAATGATCCTTCATCCAATGTTAATAGTAGGTCGTTGTATTTCATACTATAATTAATTTGATGAATAAAAAAACATGAATACTGAGCTCTCAAATGGCTTCTTCTACAGTGTTCTCATTCAAATCTTCACCTCCTATACATAATAAGCCACGACATGACAACTACGCCTAGTGTGAATCACATTGCATCTTGTTCTGTCATTGCAGATGTACATGACGAGTCCTTTCTCCTAGTGTTAGGTGTTGGTTCCTTTCTCCGATCACGCTGCATGTGAAAATTGTACAGGGGAGACAGAACCAGATGTCTCCAGGATCTTTCAGTTTTGTTTCCTTTCATGATCAGCCTTCTGTTCAAGATGCAAGTGAGATTTCAAGGAAACCAAGAAGAGTTTCGACGTTATGCCGGCTTTGCTTCCCTTGTATGGCGACTTCCCTTCCTTTCTCCCTCATAAGACAGACTTATTGCTGTTATCCCACTGTTCAGTGTTCATACAGTTGGAAACAAGGATGTCATGTAAATGCTTGACTTCGGTCAGACATTCGTATCAAGAGTGTACAGACCTAATCTGTTGTGAACAGAAGCTTTTGGCAATGAGTTCAATTTGTTTCATTGTGTGGGAGATTCTTAATTTACCAGGATGAATGTCTCCGCCTGCATCGCTTACTAATGAAATGAGAATGTCGCCGGAAACACATCCTTAACGAAGTCTTAGAGTTGCCATTGGAGCTTCAGTGACACGATCTGCTATCGTTAATATGTGAAATTCAGCGGTGACAGCCGCTTCATGCTCAAATGGAGAAAAAACGTAAAAAGATAAAACAGCTTGAATCATTGGAATTACACAGCTAAATATTCTCACGGGCATAGTTTATTCTCTAATTTAATACAAATCAACTAGATTACATTTTCTTATGCATTTCACAACTTCAGATCAGATTCATCTTTTGAAGCTCAATTATCAGCTTATTCTTAGTCCACAGAAACAAGACGTGAACAGAGATTAATACACATAGCCCTTGACAAACATTCCCTTCTTGGACTCCTCGGACTCACCCTCGCCGCTGTACTTGCCGAGCTGAGCAAGAGAGTTGGCCTTGGCCCTGATGAGAAGGGCCTCCTGAGCCGCCTCCACATTTTCCTGTCTTCCTCCCCATGTCTTCAAGCAAGTGTTCTGGAGGGCTCTCGCGTATGAGAAAGAAACGTGCCATGGGTGAGATTTCTGGTTAATGGCATTCAAGTTCTGAGTCGCCTCAACCTCAGACTGCCCACCAGACAAAAACTGCAAGACAAGAAGTATATGTATGATCAAGCTACTGGAAAAGAGCAAAAACATGAACGTCCTGATTGGAGATACACAAATGACCTAGTGCCAAATGCTCCAAAGGCCAATGAGGATGGAATTTCGCACACAGCTTCAGTAAAGGAAAGTCAGTATCGGACCTATGACTAAGACACTCGACAACATATTCAAGAGAAAACCATACCATGATTCCGGGAACAGATGGAGGGATTCTCCTGTAAAGAAGCTTGAGGGTGTAATCAGCAACTTCTTCTGGGCTTGCCCTAACCTTGCTCTCAGCTCCAGGGGTGACCATGCTTGGCTTGAGGAGGATGCCCTCGAACAAGACATTGTTCTCAGCAAGATAATAAAACACCTTAGCCCACACTTTCTGGGCAACCTCGAAGGTCCTCTCGATTCCATGCTCACCATCGAGCAGGATCTCAGGCTCAACAATGGGGACCAGCCCGTTGTCCTATGTTATCAAAGAGCCAACCCTTTAGTAACAATGTTTTTCATATCTTTAGCTGAACGAACCTAGATATAAAGTACAAATCTCTGTGGAAGATTGGCTTCCTTACTTGAGATACAGCTGCATAGCGAGCAAGACCCCAAGCTGCTTCATTCACAGCCAATTCAGACGGGCCGTTGGGAATGCTCACAACAGTGCGCCTAATTCACCAGAATCAACACTCATAACTCGATAATATAGATGAAGGGAATTGAAAGAGGGGAAGCTTTTGGCGCAGATGGACTGTACCACTTAGCAAAGCGGGCACCCTGCTGATAGTAAGCAGCCGTACGGGAAGCAAGGCCATCGAGGCCTTGGCACCATGATTCATTGTTTGAGCCAGGAAGTGGAACCAAACCCTGTGATCATGTTCAACTCATCAATTAGAAACATTTAGTAGCTCCAAACAAAGTAATCTTCTAAGGGTGCAAGTAAAAAATGCCATACCTTATCAACCTTGATACCGGGAACAATGTTCTGCTCCACAAGCACATCGACTATCTTCCTGCCATCAGTGGTGGACTGGTAGAGGGTCTCCTCAAAGAGGATTGCACCAGAGACATACTTCCCAAGGTCAGGAACCGTCACAAGTAGTGTACGGTATGCTTGGCGATTTGCCTCAGTGTTCTCCAGACCAATGGAGGCAAGGCGCTTCCCACAGGTAGCATTTGACTCATCCATAGCCAAGATTCCACGTCCAGGAGACGCCACAGTTTTCTATTTTGGGTCACAAAATATGCTGAAATCAGAGTCTTCCCCAGGATATTGGCATAAATATGACTAAACTCGAAAAAAACACCTTTTCTTTTCCAATTCAATCTAGACCTCCTATTGAAATGAATCCTCTTATGTTGCAGCTATGCCCATTCCAGAAAATGGTAATTCTCAAGCATTCAGTGGACATGATCAGAGCATATTCTGAAGAGAGCAAAAGATTTGAAGCAAAAGGTTGTTCCATTAAATGCCGTATTAAACTCAGGCTCTATGCCGCAAACTGCTTTGGTACTGGTTCCTCGACAAAAGTTTTGTCAATCTTCGAACTATCATGAGAAACTAAGTGAGATACAGATATTAGCTGACAATCCATCATCCTCCTTTATTTTTCCAACTGTTCCTCCCATGTGTGATAAATTAACCTCCAACCATGTCCTAACCATCAGCCAGTTGCACCTTTTTAGCCCTATGATGTTTTGTCAGCTTGAGAGAATTGTATGTAGCTCAGAAAACCTTGCTAGTTCTGATAGTTGAGATGTGTTAATGCGTTACCTCCCGGTTATGTCCAAAATCCTCAGAGTTCCACACTTATACCCAAATGTAAGGAATTCAGCAGCCATGATCCGCTTTCCACAAAAGTATATATATCGTATCACAGGCACTTTAAATGATAATAGTTAAAAGCCTCTGTGGCTGCTTTTGTCCTTAGCCTAACTTAAAACGGGAAACTCTAGTTACAAGTTGAGAGCCTCGTCTCATGATGGATGTTAGAATCTGAATATGACAATCACTCACCCTTGGTCGCATACCCTCTTCATGTACTCAGCACACACAACACATACATAACACTAAGCATAACACCACTACACATAACACAATAACAGATCAGACACGTTAAAACAGTGAAGGTTTAACTTAGTGAATCATGACTTTATAACTACGCAGCAACACACGTTCGTAATGCATAAAAGAAACTAACAATCAAATCAATAACTTCCACTCAGTAAATTCGTCGAACACGTCGTGTGCAACAAACCTAAAAACCCAACTGGTCAATTCTCAAGCAACAAGTAATCAATCAAATGGGTTCGTCCCAAAAGCTAAAAAAACCACTCAACATACCGCTGTCTTGACAAGCTCATCAGCATAGGAAGTCGAGGCGCGAACAACCAGCGACGACCGCGAACCGCGCCGAATCCCGATCACGGAGGCAGGACCTTGGCGAGCAGGCTGAACCCTCATAGCCCACAAGTCCGTTTTGTCGAGAATCGGGGCTGCCTTGAGTAGAGATGCTGCTGCCATTGCTCAAACTTAGAATGGATCAAATGGGGCTGAAGAGGAGAAGAGAGGAGAGGAGGGTGTTTGTGTGTGTGTGTGAGGTTAGATGGAGAAATGGGTGAGTGAGCGTGCTTATCTGCTCTCCTCCACAGAATCGTGCTCTGCTCTCATCCAATTCTGTTCCTCATCTGCCCCATTTGTACCCATTTCCATGCAAATGGCTCCCATGGGAAGAAGGAGATGGGTGATTTGAGGCTATGGTGACTTGGCCAATGAGGTGTCGCCATTTGGATGATAATTTGCCTGGCATTTCATTCGAAGGAAAATGATTGACGAATAATAATAAGAGTTTGGGGATACGAGGGTGGTAGTATTATGTGTCAGTGAAAAAAATTTAAGCTCAAAGAATAACTCTAGTAAAGTTGTGAGACCAATGTAACAACGTTTTTCTTTTCAAGTTTATAAGTAACGATTTGATCCGATATGATGATATATGTGTTGAATTTATAAAAAATGATAATTTTATTTTTATAAGTGTATGAGATTAAAAAAATAAAAAAAATGAGAAAAAAAATAATTATGGATAAATTAACGTGATATAAAATAAAAATATTTTCATATTTTATATAAAAAATTATTAAATATGAAAATACAATTTGAATGAAATATTTTAAAAAAATTATGATTTGAATTGAACTCAGAAAGTAAGTAGTAGTTTTTTTTTTAAAAAAGAGTAAATAGTGAAGGCCGAGGTTTGATCACTGATCGATCGATGCGAGAGTCTTCGCATCATTTTCCCCATGTCTTATTTGCCTCAGACTTATGGTCTCTGTTCGATGGCACAAATGCGAGGGCCCCACGAGACGGATAATCCACCGTAATGTTCCGCCATGCCACCGTCGATCGTCCCACTGGGATGCGACATCAACATCCATCGTTTTTCCTGATGTGTGACTTTCAAGTTTCAAGCACGACAAGACCTGCCTTGAATGGTCTTTTGTGCTTGGGAGTGAGCTTCTCACCAGGGGCTTTAGATTTTTCAGGGCATAGCTGTGTGGCAATCAAGGCCTTGTTCACTGCTTGCCACAAAGAAGGATTTTGCTAATGACTACAAACAAGCTTGTGGTTTACGAGTGCATCAGAAAGATATTTTCGAAGAACCAAAGCGCAACTCTGAGCAAAGTGAGCACAAATGCTTTTACAAGGAATCAGATGGGTTACGAATAGGTCGACAAAAAACTTCAACCCAACCGAGAATCAGAACAGGGGGCAGGCAGCAAACAACTACTCCCGAGATATCGAGGCATGTGGCCGAGCTTCGATCTTACGCTGTCGACTTACTTCGAACAAGCATCTTCACGAGCTTCAAACACAAGACATTTATACACCTCATCTTGCACCAAATCAATTATCATAACCAGTAACCTCTACATACCTGTTTCACGATCGTGATAAACTCTTTACGCTTGTCCAACTGCATCAAGCTTCAAATCCATTGATGTGCATATAACATGTTAGAGAAGTGACCCTGTTAACATGCCAAACCCAAGGTCAGAACAGGACGAAAGTTGGAGCAATCCGATATCAGAATCAGCTCATCCAGTACAAAATGTGACGACTTCCTAGAATGAACACTTCACGGGTGGTATAATTCACCTCCAACTCAGGCCAACAGAAACCTAAATAACCAGCAGTTAAACCATGACCTAAAAATGTACAATGCAACTATAAGGGAGGATAATGACAACAGCCTAAGCCATCTCAGCTATGTAAACTCTACCACAGGAAACAATTTATCAGGAACCTTTCTTCCATCAAATGCTTGGTCCTACAACTGACTCAAGGAGAGATCGGCGAGGCCAGCAGTAAGATCATCTACTGTGACATCAGCCAAGTCATTCCATTTCGGCAAAACATCATGCGCCGGATGACTTGCAGAGGAAGAGCTTCCAGCTATAGCCTTCTTCAGTTGCATGGTCAATTCATCTTCTTCTTCATTGGGAGTGTTAAGGTCCCAGACTCTGAAAATTTCGTCAAATGGAAACTCCAAATCAACAACAGAGAAATCAGGATCTAAGTCGGGATCAGTGCGCTCAAATGCCGGAAATTCATCTTTGAAATCTGGCCGAAAAGCATTTTCCAAATGGTTTTCTGGATGCAAGGGAAGCTCTAGGTTTTCAACCGAAAGATTGGCATCATTATTTATCAAACCATTTGAGCTTTCCATGTCTTCATACATGCAACCAATATCGTTAAGAGCTCCTTGCAAATCTTCAGAATCTCCGATGGACCAGGGAATTTCATCTTGTGTTGTTTTCATATCAGCACCATTTTTTGCTACAGATGAGAGCTCCATGTGGGACTGGAGATCGATAATTTCAGAAAATGCACGCTTCAGTGAATCCCAACCAATATCTGATGTGTCCAAGTCTTTGATCATGCACGAATCCGCCCAAGCTACATCTTCGGGAGAAGGTGCATCACCATTCCGCTCAGGCTTCGGAAAATCAATGTCTAGTGTTATCAGGTCATTCATCTCATGATCCAGCGAGGCCATGGATGGATTGAAGGAACTGACAGCAGAAAACAGAATGATAATGGTACGGTTCAAGGCAAAACGAAGTCTGCTACTTCAATGTCCCTCGAATGCAGCCCCAAATGCTATCACAGAATCTACCTGCAATGAGCAAATTTCTTACTGGAAGCTTAACAGCAATGGAAACTGCAAGGAACTCAGAAAAACAGGACAAGAACCACTAATTATATTGCCAACAGGATGGACCGCTTTCATTTGGCCACAATTTATGCCAGAATAGGCTCAATCTTCAGTTCCTCCGCCCGACAATGAAGTTCATGAAGAGAGAATATATACACAAAGTTTATACCAAAATTTCTTAAGTACTCTATCACTTGAGTTACGAAGTGCACAGTCGTTGGTTGAAAAAATCAACACGTTAAGGACCATGACCATCAAGAAGGATGTAAAAGATATCCAGAATCCAGATGAATAAAAGCAATATCATACGAAACGTTGATAGTTCGCCAACAATTATCAGCATCCTTGACATCAGAATAACCCTAGGATGCAACCATCCACAAGTAACACAAGGTGCACTGGAAAGGGAAAAGGTAAATGGCAATGTCACCTTGAAACTGACAGGTAAACTCAATCCTATTAAGAAGATCAACCTTGCAATATTAAGCAAGGTTTAGGAAAACGCCCTTCCCAGGTTGGATAAGCAAAATCACATACGCTACAGTATTGATGCATTGT
This sequence comes from Drosera capensis, assembly GCA_001925005.1. NCBI lineage: Eukaryota > Viridiplantae > Streptophyta > Magnoliopsida > Caryophyllales > Droseraceae > Drosera > Drosera capensis. The sequence goes on from LIEC01012409.1 coordinate 41,359, forward strand.
GTCGATAAAAAAACTCATACCTGATAAATTAACCAAAATAATCCAGTAGTCTTACTCGGCAACCATTTACATAAGTCATAACCCTAGGTGACCAATGATTTAAATCTACAACAGCGATTCCTCTTCAAAACCAGAGTTTAGCTAAATAATTGAATAATGCAACAACGATATCATGTTAAGCATCATGGATTCCTACAACCTTGTAGGCATTTTACAAATAGGGGCTCTCAGCATTAATGAAAATGAACATGCACAAATGCTGCTTGAGTCAATGTGTTCAAATCACCATCCCTGCAGAGCAATTAGATCATGAAAGGTCGGATTGTCTAGGAACCACAAAATAAAACCCTACACATCTCCTAACTGCAGCATGTTAACAGTTAAACTACCTCTCAACCAACTTCCTGTATGAATGGCGCTCTGACTTACATATGAGTTAACTGTGAGATATCATTTTACCATCCAGCGGCAAGAGATAAAATTAGGCAACGTGAATGCACGTAGACACACATTTCAGTCATAGACCAAACAAATTAAGATATCCCCGACATTGAGAATCATCTACTCTCAGGCTTAACTAGTAATATTGTCGATGCCTCGACATGGTACCAAAGCAAACATGATACAAGGTCATCAGTTTGAATCCTATTGTTCACCACTCAGAATTGACACTTGATCTGTGGTGGGTAGTGAATTATTCGCACTCCACGCATTTGAACAGAGTTCACATGAGTTGCGCAGTGTTAAAATACTGATTTTATCATGAACCATCCATTATCAGTTTCAAAGCAAAAATCAACGACAATCAAACAGGCAGGAGTAAACCACCGTACAATCATACCACATTTCAATGCAGATGAGAAATATCAACAACAACATTAACACCATAATCCGCAATTCCTTTTATCATTATCATCAATCACAGAATCACCAGTTCCAAATTGTAATCACCGATCGAGAGACGCAATCATGCAGCAAAACCCTAACACACTCACCAAAGCAAACATACTTCAGCGAGCCGCCGGCTTTGCTAGGGTTTTTTTTTTTGCACAAATTTTAGAACTAGAAAGGGAAATTTACCTGTGTGCTCGATCGCTTCAAGAAGCGGCAACGACGATTGTGATCGGCGGTGCTTGGAAGGTTGTTGCCGATGACGACGAAAGCACATGACGATCGACGATGGTTCGAAGAAAACACAAAAACCCCCCGGTCACCGTGGTTCGAAACCCTTTCTCGGTGCCAAAAAAAAAAAATAGATATCTCATTATGGGTTCTTATGAAAATCGCGTGGAAACATATAATTTGTCTAATGATTAATGTCTAATGATATATGAATTAATGTTAGATAGTAAAAATTTATTTCGATAAATAGTGACTCATTTAACATCAATATATATTATAAATAAATATATTTATATATATTTTATGATATACGAAATGTAATTAGGATTATTTTTGACATTATCATTCTAAATATAGAATTATCTTGGATGTCACATTTTTATTTATAATAATAATTTTAATGACTTTAATGTGATGAATAATTATTTTCTTAACTTTTTTTTTAGAGTTGTTTGTTACCTCCCAAGCTCATTAACTACTCGTTTTTGGTCTTTCCACTTTTATAGCAAGCATCATTTTGGTCAGTTTCCTCCCCAATAACCATAAACACAGTCACTCTCAACCCGGACGATCTGACTAATCGACAATCACATATCAATTTTCCCACATGGAATCTTAGCTATATGGAAGGAGGGTTCGGAATCAGATTGGTGATAAGGAGAAAGCGAAGGTCAAATTGGTGCTCGAAATCCTCAGAAAACAGTCTCCTCTCACAAGGTAAACTTTCACCACTGTTGCGACTTTATGAGGGGCGTTGGATTTCGAGTAGTGGTTTTTGTCGATGACGGATGGATAAAGAGATGTGAGGATGTGTTTTGTGGTTGGAAATTGCAGTAGATGTTCTGTAATGAGGAATGCATGTAGCGGTTTTTGACCTTTAATGAAGAGACGCCATTGGAATCGGTATCCTCTCTACCTCCATGCTTCCTCATCTCTTGGTTTGAATCTCTTCTGATCTCTTGGTTTGATCTGGTTTCAAGTATGTTGGTTATCTATATTTGAATTTGAATCAGTAAGTTACAAAGAACTTGATGGTGGATGAGTTCTCGACCGAGTTCGTTGATGGAGTCATATACGTTGCTGGTATGGCGTTGAATCGAGATTAGTCATACTGAGTGACCGATCTTCGTCTCCTCTCTTTCAGAACATTTTCTGTTCTCATTCATCTCTCATCGTCTCGCTCAACGACTGCTCTGTTTCCTTTGTTCTGCAGGTGTATCGAATCAAACAGGACTATCAAAGACTTCACTTTCAGAAACTACAAGTAACCCAAATCGCTATTATTTTTTTCAGATTTGCATAATTTTGATATTGTTTGTTTTTTATTAATCGAAATTTTTGGGGAAAATATTGTTAGTTTTACTCGACTGCTGGTGTTCACAATGAAATTTGTAATCCAAACAATGACAGAGCAGCAGCGACCGATTCGTCGCCCTCTTTGATGCAAGTGAGTTGAAAACAAGCTCGATGCAATCTGCTCTATTTTGTGTTTATTTTCTGTTGTGTTGAATGAATGTTGTGAGTACTTGCATTGCAGTGATGCTGCTGTTTTATTTTTGCATTGTAGTGACTCCGATAGTTACAGCAGCTGCTTATGCAGTGTATTCTAGAATTCCTGTAAGTATTAGTACTAGGTATACTTATTATGAACATGGTCTTCTTTCATTTTGATGTTTATTGAAAACAGATGATTTCAGATATCTTTGCATCCTTCACTTCTCATTCCTTTGTTCAACTTCATTGGTGTATTGTCGGACATTGTCATCTCATTATTTTTATTGACTTTACTGGACTTGTCTTCATGAAATGCTGAAAGAAATGGGCTATATTATTAGCTTGGGATCCTTGGACACCAGTATATGAAGTACAAGTGAAGATGCTGTGTTAAGAGCAACACGAGCCACACGAACAAAACTACGTCGACAGGTCCAAATAAACCAAATTTCATCCATACATCATGCGCATACCACGATATTGACGGAATAATGCTCCTTTGTAATTCACGATATAAGGAGCAATTAGGACTGTTTTTTTTCTAATTGATCATGTATTAGCTTTGGTGTAGCGCAGATTGGCCTATCTTGTGCAAAATGGGGCTTTCACGTATTTAGTATTATCATTGAGCTCTACCAGATGCCATGTTCTTGCTGATTTTTGATGAGCACTCACAAGCATGGGTTCGAAGAATTGATTTTTCTCATCTTGCTTATATTTTGATTTTGTATGTTCGTTGTTTTTCAAGTGGATTGCTACTGATAGTATCATCAAAGTTATTTTCATCTATTGTATTGTTCTACAGATGATTTTCCTCCTGATTGTTTCCGACAATGGTTTTATATGGTCAGTTGGCACAGGTTCCTTTGGGTTAATGGATCTATATACAGCATTCAAATCACTATGTTGCTCTTTGATTTCGTTTTGTTTTCCAGATTGCATTTTGTCTTTTGGATCTACAAATTCTGGTTATCAATGTTCTTTATACCGACGCTGATCTGGGCGATGATGGCATATGTATTCCTTTATGTATTTTGTTGATGGTTACTTCATCTTTTATTTTGCCTATCAGAGCAATGTATGATATGATCATCGCAACATATGTTAATACTTAAATATGATCATATCAACATATGTATAACTTAGACATGATCATAACAATTTTTTAAATAACTTTCTCTATATGAAGCTATCATTGTAGCTTATTTGATCAAAATAAACAAACATCCGCACATCGTGCGGGTATGCAAATTAGTTGTATTGATTGTAGAAAATGGGACGGAGTACATTAATGACACTGATTAGTTACTTATACTTCTATTCAAATTGCTTTTTCTTGAGAGCAAAAGAGCAATAGTACATGAATTAATTAGTATAGATAAAATTATTTCCAACATTTATAGACTGAAAAATTGCAATGAATTTATGGTTAAATGCACATCCATTAGATTTAATAAAATTAATTTCAATAACATTAATGAACCAACACAGAATATTTTGTCCATAAATAAATACAGGAGATGCCACTGCTTGTTTTTCATCACTTGCGCTTGTAAGTTCACCACCCAAAAGACATATACACGCGATTTCAGGGTATCTTATATAATCAAAAAACCATCAGTCAATGGCTCTCAACTCATCATCTACCTGTGCTTTCATCCTCTTCATTCTCGTGGCAATGCTCGCGATCAACCAATCTTCTGTAAGTGGCATCTCAGCATATGTAACTATTATATCGTTCAAACGAATCAAACCAATCGCCGAGTATTCAGATGTATATATGCTGTATTTCTGATGGTGTTATCTTGAAATCATGAACAGGCCGGCGGAGAAAGATCACTAACGAAAGAACGCAAGTCCCCTCTTTTGCATTTCACTTCAGTTTCCTATTCGGTGATCATGCATTTAATTATATGTTACCACACATATAGCGGATAACATACGAGTATTTTCTTTGCAGAATGTTCCGCTGCCTGCAACTATAGATGCTCAGCGACTCAGTACAGAAACCGCTGTTTAGAGTTCTGCAACTACTGCTGCGTTCGATGCTTGTGTGTACCATCCGGGACTTATGGACACAAGGAAGAGTGGGGTGGGGGTGGCGACTCACAGTAAATAGAACTCTCTTCTTTGATTCATTTTGCAAGTAATCCTTACATATTGCAAGAACGCATACCATCCCATTAACCGCGAGACCATGGACACTACGTGATTCAAGCTTGAAGTTCATGTCCCTAGATCAAAATTCGAACCAAGTAATTGTTACTAATTTAATCCGAATTCAACCCGAGAATCCGATAGATCCAAATATCACAATCAAACAACAATCAATACCAACAAAAAACAAAACAACAACGCGCAAGATTTAACGTGGAGAAACCCAATCGTCAGAAGAAGAAACCCAACAATAAACAATTCACTAATCGAATCACACGATTACAACGATCGTTTTTCTCTATCTCTTTTGTGTTTCGTTCAAATCTTAAAGAAAACCTCTCACAATCTCTATGAGAACTCTCTTGATATTGATATGCAACTAAATATGATAAAGGATTATTTATAAACTAATTAATAAAGAAGATTTGCATCAATCTCGGACCAAATCTGAATCGATCTCGCATTGTCCCAAAATACCCCCGTTCTACTAAAATCGAACCCGCACCTGAACGTGACCCAAGCCTACGCTCGGACGCTTTGATGTTTCATCTGGTTAGTGACTGAATCACACAGCCCGCAACCAGGCGTCACCTATCCCTGCGCTTGTTGAGTTCTGTAACTACTGTTGCGTTCGATGCTTGTGTGTACCGTCGGGGAACAATGGACACAAGGAAGAGTGTCCCTGCTACAACAACATGAAAATCAAAGAGGGTGGACCAAAGTGCCCATTAGAAAGAAACAATTCTGTTCACCATTGTCCCTTATCTTGATCTCTAGAATAAGCATGTATTAATTGATGTGCTTCAAGCATAATAAAGTTTTATTCTTGGGCTCTTTTGAAATATTTGATGGTTATTTTAGCCTTTTTCTCATAAACTGTTTATTGTCTTGAAATAAGGTGCACATTGCAGACAGACATCGACCATGGCAATACAGTGAATTACATAGCAATATTAAACACAAAAACTTATACTAACACACATCATTAACCTACATTATAACACACGTATATTTCGAAAATATTATCCATCCTATTTTGATTTTTGGAAAATACACACGATTAATCATCCCGTTATCTCATATATCATTTTTTTTCACATCTGTATTACGTTTGAGTTTGATTTTGATAAGAAAAGAAAAAAAAAAGAAAAACAAATGATCAAGTTTGGCTTCATGATTTTGTTTGTAAGTTTTTTAGAGGAAAGAAAAAAAGATTTAAAAATATATGAAGGATTTTTCTTCAAATATTTTCCCTACAAGAATGATGTGATTATGAAAAAAAAATATTGTTTTTAACGACTCCTTTTTTTTCCCTTCCAAACTCAGAAGCCAGAGCGCTGATGAGGACGATGATGTCAGTTTCCCGTCGCTTTTGTCGCTAATTTTTCAATTTTCATGCCCTAATCGTCAGATACTCAGATCCAATCGAATCCTGCCTTTTGATTTCTGGGTTTTTCTGATTATGCTTTGCGCGTTTCAATGCAAAGCGACTCGAACCACTGATGAAGGGTTTCAGTGGGTGGATAACGCTTCAACGGGTAAGTTTGCTAGAAAGCAAAGTTTGCTCTCTCATACTCAATTTGCGAACTATATAATGGTCAAATGAACGATTCGCATTAGGGTTCGTTTCAGCCCACAGTGGCATTTGTTTTTGTGTTGTCTTTGAAGGGGAATGAAAAAATGAAATGATGAATGGATGCTTGCTCCATGGAAATGTAAAAAAACAGATAAAAGTATCAATTTGTTGTGCAAAACAGTCTCTTTATCAGCGATAGGGATAAAACGATAAAACTACATATATTTTGTCTTTCTCAAACCTGCAACGGTTGATGTTGTGTTGTGTGTGGAACAAACTTAGGTGGTTTGTATCCAATGGCAAGTAGTGGCTCAGCCTTCTGTTGGGAGTTAAGGGAACAAACCCCGTTGCCGAGTGTGGCAGTTGATCGCAATTAGGGTCTGTTTAAATGATCTTGTTCGCCGATGTGTGAGGTTTCAGGGATATCATGTGAAACCTGTGAGATCGTTATGTCTACATAATTTGTACTTGTCATGTTTTTTCTAGCTTTAACTGTGTTTCAATTGCATGTTTGTTGTCACATTTTCCGATGATCAGAATTTGAAGGAGGTTCGTCTCAATGATAGCGAAGTTGCAACATCTATGCTTTTAGCTCTGGGGCATTACTGATCATCATTGGTCCCTTCCATCTTCATTAATTTGAATACTAATGAACATAGATGGTGCCTGGTTGGTGCATCCATAACTATCAAGTGTTGTTTTCTGGCTTTGTACTTAAGGGTTGAGACATGTTGGCCACCGGTTTCATGATACAACCAAACAAAGGAAAGAAGCTTCGGGGTTACGATGTTTTTCCTGTATCTATTTTCTAGTACGCTGCGGCAATCATGTGCCTTCATGAGCTTGTTCTCCTAGGAACCTGCACCTTGCTCTTACACATTTTCCAGGTTTTGGTTCCTTTTCTCCGTTTGTCCATGACATCATTTCAGAGTAGTCAATTTTCTCAATATCTGAAATTTCTTGGTAATTTATCGAGGTTAAGCTTAGTTAATCCATGGTATTGCTGTCTAAGACGGCTCTTTACTCTTAAACTCGATTGCTCACCGTTGTTGTTCTTTGACTCGCTCTGTGTTAGGTCCGGTCCATGCATTATGGTAAGGCGAAGCCCAAAAATGATTTACCCTAGTTTGTTACAAACTCTTTCTTCTTGTATAAGATGAATCTGAGTCGCAGTAGGAAGATAGAGACAATAAGAGTGAAAGAAAACACACACAAACTCAACACCAAAACTGAATTCAGTGATATCAGCTACCTACTTCAATAAGGTGTTTGAAGAGATAAACAAACTTCCGTTTCAACGGAAACTTTGGTAATACATAGCCCTATGTGTTAGCTTCGTTCTCCCACTGGTTTGAGCTCATTCCGTGGTCGAGAAGGTTAGTTTCAGGGTTGTTTTCCGCAAAAGGCCGGAGCAGATTTTGGTTTGTTCTCAAAACAGGTTCAGTCCGTTGGTTGTTTGGAGGATTAAATCTTACCCGATGATGCTGATTTTCGGATATGTTAATAGAACTTGAAGTTGTCTACTAGCCGCCTAAATTTGAGGTCGATCCGAGATCGAAAAGACTGGTTAGCTAGTTATCCTGAGAGACTTAGTGTGGTGTTTTTCCATTGTTTACCATCCAATTTTGATGAGACTGTGTTGTTTGTCATGGATTGCTCTGATCTTGATGTTTGTTGTCCTCTACGTGTGGTAGAGGAGGAAATTGGTGTGTACCCATTAACCTGTTGATTAGTGAAAGTTTGGGTGGACTCCGATAAATGTCCCGTGAATTTTTATCCTCGTAGGTTTTCCACGTTAAAAGTTGAAAGTCCCTTGTGCTTTTCTTTGAACTTGTTATGTTGATTATATTGTTTGCTTCAATCTACACTTATCATGCTTGTTAGATCCAACACTCTGCCCACTCCCCTTTCCTGTCCAATCTGTGTTAACTATTTGTGTTGCTCTGATTTTATTTGGAACTTTGAGGTAATAGCGTTGTGATCAGTGAGCTGAATGTGAAAATTGTACTTTATGAGCCGAAAAAAGAGCAATGCACTAGTATTCCAGCTGCCACTGCTGATGGTCTGTACTTTGATGTGTGGATAAGCAGAGAAGATAATCTCATGAGTTTTTTCGGAAACTTTAATTGCTGTGCTTTATTCAAAATTGCATACGAGTGGTGTAAGCTCATTTGCATGGTTCTTTTCCTTTTCATAGGAAGATGAAGATCACATGAATATCGGGGTGCATTCCAGGTAAAACTGGTAAATCTAATTTGTATTATGAATTTCATCTGCATTTCATTGGTAGCCGAAATCCATTACTTGACGAAAATCTATAGAAAGAAAACCTCTGAGCCTGAGAAAGCTGTAAAAGTAACTTCCTAGCAAGAACTTGTAGACTTGTAGTTCTTGATTCAGCTTCACCTGCAAATAATTTGTGACCTCTTCCTCTCTTGCTTTTACTTTCGCAAGACGAGAGACACTGCGCGGTATGCTTCTAGTTCTATGCTATGACTAATTGAGCTTTTCTTCCCTGTATTCTAAAGGGGGCTAGGATTGGCGGCGAAGTACGCAAGAGCACCAACAAAAGGTGCATTGATATATGTAGTGGGCTCGGACTTTCTGAAATCAGCCCGATCATCTCCATAGATATCATCTTGTCCAGGTCCTCCTACAATGGCTCCAACAAGGACATTCGGGTTTGGTCCTGGTGAGTTGAAGTAAGTGGATCCCTCTTTGCAAGCTATGAATTCTGGATGAACTCGTATAGATGGCAAGGATGAACCACGGTGGTGTATCCTTTGTGGAAACTTCAGCCCATAGCCAACCATGTACGAAAGGCCCAATGGGTTATCGCCAAGGATGTAATTGACCTGTTTTTGAGCAAACTTGCGAAGCAAGCTGGGGCTCAGATTCATGTTACCGCATTGGACTGTCTGAGACGATTTATCGAGATAATTTGCATAGGCAAGCATTAGGAAAGTGATGGATGTTGCATGCTGTAGGTTGCTGCCTCCTGGTTTGTAGATGAGTCCTCCGGGGGAGACCTGAATGTGTGCGGTTGGAGATTGTGGGACAAGAGTGCACATGAAGCTATCAGCTGAGGCTTTATATGATTCTAGTGTATACATGCCTCCTTGGAGTACTTCCTGCAATGAAATACCGGCAATCGAGAATGTCATGGTTGAGTAAATCCACGGCTATCTCTTAAACTGGAATCATATGCCAATTAGTATTCAGTTTTACCTGGGATACGAGAACATGGAGTCCAGCATGCTTATTGTCCCATCCGAACTCATTGCTGCTTTCGATAGCCCCGAGTGTCTGGGTATTGCTCTCTATGTAGCTAAGGTAAATGTCATCTTGGGTCGCCTTTCTCAGCCATGCTGCTGCCCACAAGAGTTCGTCCTGCCATCATGACACCGAACTATTAGGAATCGTAGACCCAATAGCGTGCAGGTGAACTTATAATGTTCAAAGGAGATTGAGCGTATGATTACCTGGTATCCATCGAAGTCGCAATAAAAAGGGCAAACTCCTGATCTGATGTAGGAGTTGTCACTGTATGCTCCTCTGTGGGTATCTGCATATTTGAATGTATTGACAGAATTTCTCAGCAATGTCTGGGAGTAGCTTGGATCAGCGGATCGAAAAGCTATTGATGCAGCTGCTAGTGCTGCCGCGATCTCTCCAGCAACATCCGAAGCAGGATTTGGTGCTTCAACGACATAGACCGTTCTGGGAGTGTCCATGTCTTCAGGTCTTTCCCAGCAGTCATGGTCAGCTATTGGATCCCTCACCTGCGAAATCACAAATGGCATGAGCAAAATACTAAGCCGGCGTGGCCCACTTAGGTAAATCGTTGTAATTTTTTTTTGAATGGATTAGCCTTATTGGATGGGGTTGTCATCACTTAAAAGACTTGCTTATCTCATAATCACTTATGTGACATGACATTATTTGTTCTGGTTTCGTTTGTTATTTTTCAGGTAAACAGAACACAAGTAGATAAATTACCTGGACATAGATCCTGTTGGGCAGCTCGGAAACTGATTTGAGCAGGTAATCAGTTGCCCACTTGAGAGCAACTAATGCGTTCCTCTGCTCAGCTGGAGGCATCATCCCACCGAAATCAATCACGCTCCAAGCCAACATCGTGGTGGTGAACGCCATAGGAAAGTTGAACTTCAGATTGTCCCCGGCGTCATAGTAGCCGCCCGTGAGGTCCACGCCCTTGGCCGAACCATCATGAAGGGCCGAGTCAGCCCTCCACTTGAGACGTTGGTCCTGTGGCAGTGCACCTGACCTCTGTCCCTCAAAAAAGAGTATAGACTTCGACAAAGCGTCTCCATAGTTAGGAGAGCACAATGCAAAAGCGGGTAGCTGAAGAAACAGAAGAGCCAACGAGATCTTTATCATGGTTCTTAAGGTTCGAATTCGATTACCTTCTCTCCCTGAATTCTAAGTTGTTTGGTACTTTTACGTTGTTGGCTGATGATGGCTTATGCTCGACCTGAGGCCGTTTATATAGTTAGGAGTCAGTTGCCGAATTGTTTGGATGAAAAGGACCTGACGAGGCTTCTTGAGACAAAAAACTGCAGCATGAGACGAAATTGGATCATGTTAGTTAGGGGTGATTGGGTGAATCCCACATGTATGCATGAACCCACATGAGATTCAACAGGAAACGTGGGTCTTTGGAACTTGACCCTATCTATTTGAGTTTAAGGTCATGAACCCACATGCTGTGGGTCCTCGCATATCTTCATTAGTCCATGATTATCCGGCAACAGATTAATTAGCTCAATATGTTATGCCCTCTACAAATTTTGTTTCAAATCTCATATTAACATTATCTTTCTCATCTGTTGATATTCGATAAATTTGACTTGTTTTATTGTTAGTTATACACAAAATCACTGATGAGAATGATTATTGTTTAGAAGGGATAGTTGTTGACATTTCTGTTTGATTAGCTTTTGCTAATGAAGTCGCTTTCATGTTGGAATGTTGGTTGCTCTGTTGAAATTTCAATATGCTCATGTGCCGTCATGAGCATGTGCCTCCATTAAGGTTACCAAAGTTCGTGATCTTTGTCCAAGGCTTCTGATATGGGCCATGTGATGCTACTAGCACTCCTCAACGTGCTACACATTTATCACATCTGTTTCTCGTTTTGCTTTGGTTTTTACAAGCACTGATGGAAGGTTTTCAGTTTGTGCTGAAATTGTGCAAGAAGAGTTGTCGTGATTTGTAACTGCAACAGTGCAACTGCCCATGCTATCTAGCATAAACAGTCACACGAGAGCGGACATTTTGCGGCTTCTGTGGAATGCAATCCCAATTGATTTCTTTGTGCAGTTATCATCTTGATAGTATTCAACGATTGAGAAGGACTTGGTCCATTATGTCGCGGTTACGTTTGTAATGATAATGAAGTTTTTGTAGATTAATTGAGGTATCCGAGTTTTTCGATGAACGTTGTTCGAAATGAAATGTGAGAAGCTTTCTGATGTTACTGAGTTTTCAGCGCTGCTGCTCGATGCAGGATTCAGGTCGCAGAAAATGCTGACTTTGAACTTCTATCAGGGACTTGTGCAAGTGGATGATAAAAATTGTTCAGAAGCAGCGGTGGACATCGGTATTCTCTGCTATGGAAGTACTGTGCAACTGCAAGTGACCTCTGCGACGATGATGTACGTGAGAATAATGTATCCCTTGTCATTGCACGCGATCAGTTATTCGGAGAGTGAATGAGCTCATTGGTGCACTGAATTCATACGATGTTGTTGTGCGTGTTTTTTTTTCCTCTTTGGAAGTGCATAAACAATTTGACGCATAACATAACTTTATCTTGTCATATACAAAATCAATGTATCTTGAGCAAGCTCACACTAAACAATGTAACGTACGCTTTTTGTTCTGGACAAAGCATATAAACTTAAATTACTGTTGTGCTATATGATGAAAATTTCATGATCAATTAATAAGCGGAAATGATGGATATATTTAGACCCGAAGTTGTGATCGAGTAGATATCATATCATAGTTCTGCACACCAACTCGTTTATAACAATTGAATCAACCGATAACATAGACTGTCGATTAGTTAAATCACTGTTCTACAACTATGTTGTAATCTGACATTTTCTATATACAAAATAAAATTAAATTGTATAAAATAAAGAATCGTTTTTCATCGCTTTCTATATACAAGACGAACGTGCTGCTTGGTTGGCGTGGTGTGGCTTTGACGTGCAGCTTGGTTGGCGTGCAGGCGTGCTGATTTGTTTAATCCTCGCCTCCCCCCATATCCCTATCCACTCCACTCACCGCTGACAATCCAATCTAGGGTTTCCCAAATCAACAACGATGCCGTGCCTCTCGATCTCCACCAACGTGAGCCTCGACGGCGTCGACACCTCCGCGATCCTCGCCGAGGCCACCAAGGCTGTGGCCAGGCTCATCGGGAAACCCGAGGCATACGTCATGATCGTGCTCAAGGGATCGGTCCCGATCGCGTTTGGCGGGACCGAGCAGCCGGCCGCGTATGGTGAGCTCTTGTCGATCGGGGGACTGAATCCGGAGACCAATAAGAAGATCAGTGCCGCGGTGGCGGAGATTCTGGAGGCGAAGCTGTCGGTTCCGAAAGGGCGGTATTATCTCAAGTTTTATGATGCTAAGGCGAGTTGGATATGTTGTTGATGGTGTTTTGTTGTTGATGTTTGTGTGTTGTTGATGATTGGGAGTTTAGTGTGTGATTGGGAGTTTGGTTCTTATAGTTATGCTATTTGTGTTGTTGTTGTTTGGTTAGGCGCATCGAAGTCAAGAATATGCACAATGTTTGCACGCTTTACACCAGAACTAGGCGAATAGTATCAGTGTAATTTTGGATACCTTCATTGTTGTATCAATAACTTCGGAGTCTAGTTCATTATGGTTTTGTTTTGTTGTATGTGTTGATACTGGTTGTTCGGGAGTCTCATTGGTTATCTATTGATTGCTGATTGCAGGGATCTAACGTCGGCTGGAATGGTTCTACTTTCTGAAGCCTGAGCTGATCGTCATCATGGTGCTTCATTTTGCATTTCTACCTTTTCCTGAATGTTTGTGAAGGGTCTCATCGAACCAGTTGTATGTTCAAATAAATCTTATGATATCAGGAATTGTATGTTCAGTTTCCGGTTGTACTGCTGCTAAGTATCTTGGAGATTTGTTTCTGTTGAACCTGGCAATGTGCCTTTCAATCAATATCTATTTGGGTCTACAGAAAGTAGTTAAATGATCTAGTAGTGACTATTACTTGATGCACACCATCTGCCTCTTCATTCTAACGCGGGGAAAACCCGTGCACGTAATCTCATCTCCTGAAATCCCTTTGTGGCCATGCTGTTGCATACCCTTTGGAGTACCATATTAATGCCCTTGTATTTTCTGTGAGGTTATTGCGCACATTGACCCTGCGGTTCTTCTCTAGATTCTTCAACAACGCTCCCATGAAAGCTTGGTTTGTTTGCTCATATAATGTGTCTCGTCATCTCTAGGTAAAAGCAGTCAATCCTCTCATGACTAGCACATAGAAGAGGAACCTTTTCTCCCTTATATTGTCTGTTCTCAATTCCTTCGTAATATTATTACAAAACCTTGGCATGTCCTCGCACACCTTGGCATTCCAGTAAAGACCAATCCTTTTGTTGCTTACCTAAATTGTAGCCTGTTTGAGGCAGCCGATAACAAGATGGACAGACTATACACTTTTGTTGCATAACCCTCATCTTGTCCCTTTTTAAAACTTCCCTTCCATCCTGCTAGGAGCACAGTAGAAGCTCTTAGTCTAATAGCTATTGCATACTATCATTGTAGATGATTTCTTTTATTATTTAAGTTGTAGCGATGCCTCCAGTGAACAGCTCCCTGGGAGCCTTCAACTGCCATCTACTCAGCTCGTGTTATCAATGTGGCTTCTAAACAAGGCTGTTTTTTCGTTGATCTGGATATTTTAGTTTGTGTTGTGACTTTTCATGTAGCCAGTCGAGTGTTTCTGGGAATCACATCTTTTCATTCTCTATCGTGTTTTTATGTTTGTTCCTTTGTAAAAGGGCAGGGATTTTTCCTCGTTTCATCATGTAGGCTTGGACTTCTTGTAGTATGCCTGACCATATTCAAAGACTATAGTTCTCGCCAGGGATTTCGAGAAACACCTGGGCATACAGTTCAGGGATGGGTGCTCGGAGTTATATTTATTTGCATATTTTTGCAACAAAATTAACAGGAGTGGTGTGTGAGCATGGTTATGAGTAATGCTTCGTGGTAAGTGGCACGCAGGAAGGTTGATTGCCAGCGGCATTTCAGGACGATATTGTAGCTGCTGGAGCCTGGTATTTCATTATCATGAGGACTTCTGTTTTTGCAACCCAGTTGCTGCTGGTTCCTGTGCAATTGTAAATCTATATACCATTCTCTCGTACGTACCTTCGTCCTCAGCTTCATCCCTCTCAGCCGTTTCGATATCGATTGGACTCACTCTAGCTTCGTGGCTATATCGATTGGGCTCACTCTAGCTTCATAAGGAGTCTAGTACCAAAGTTCAGCTTAGATCTTTGTACATATTTTTTTCAACAAAATCAAAGAATCTATTACTAGTAATTTATACACTTAAGTACTCTCTTCGTTACAGAATAAATGTTAAACACTTATTTTTTTGGATATCTCATAATAACTATAAATCTATTTTATTTAAAAAAATTATCTAAAAAAATACAAAATCAATGAAACTCAGCTATGATATATCAATCATTTTCTTTCATAACTGTTACAGTAAACCTCACTATCACCCAAAAAAATATTCTTTTTTCATCAAATTC